>JAGKTI010040981.1:0-10318 GCA_018397915.1 Birgus latro
TCTCTCTTGCTCTATATATATATATCACTAAATCATTTTTAAGGATCGCTAGTAATGGGGAAGCTAAGTAAGTTTATATCTAACACCCTCCTCCCCCAGTCCGAAAAGTATCTTCTTTGGTAAATACCTTGAGATAACAAGAATAAATTAGAAAATGATATCGAATGAAAAAGGTGAAAATGCCAACAACTGTTAGTGAATATGATGCCTTATACACCCACGGAAGCATAGGCAAACAGAAAATAGTTTAATAATGAATGCCTAGAATTCCAGTTAGTGGAGTTACTACGTCATACAAAGTGCTCATGAAAAAATTTGGTTTGGATATACAGCTGAGAGGAAAGTAGAAGAAAAGAAAATAAGACTAAGGAAAGAAGAGAAAGACGAGTAGGGAATATGAAACAGGAGAGATGGGAGTAAAAGAAAAAAAAAAAACGAAGGAGTGGAAGATGAGGGAAAAGAAAACAGTAGATGGATGATGACGACGTAAGGAGAAGAACGTGAAAAAAGATGAATATGAAAAAAGAAGTGTTGGTACGTGGAGAGTAGGAATATAAATTGAAAGGGGATAGGAGAAGTGGAAGGAATGGAAAAAACAAAAGGTTGGAAGGGGAAGAATAGGGGGAAAAAAAAAACTACAGGAATGTATGCTGTCCTTTCACAACTCTGACACTCCTCTGATAATATTCTCAGTTTCTCACTCTCTCGTGATCACACTGTTTCTCTCACTCAGGCAGCATCTATCATCTCAGAGGTAATTCGTTATCTACATGTTTCAGTGTTGATACAGGATTTACACTGCTCATAGCTCTCTGACATTGTGTGTGTGTTGTGTGTGTGTGTGACTGTGTGTGTGTGTGTGTGTGTGTGTGTGTGTGTGTATGTGTGTGTGTGTGTGTGTGTGTGTGTGTGTGTGTGTGTGTGTGTGTGAGACTGTGAAGAGTTGCTTTCTCCACACATTTCTTCGTGATAGGAAAGGGCAAAGATCTTTCATTATATCTGTCCTTGTTTGCCTTCTGACTGTCTTTCTGACTGTCTGCCAGTGTTGCATCACCCATCTTCCATCTGGTGTTACTCTTCAGGACTGTATTTTTTTTTTTACGTGTCCGACTCTGGGCAAAGGCTCCAGGGCCTATTCCCAAGTCCCAGTAGTCCTCCTTGGGGCCCAATAGTCCTCCTACATCACCACATGTCACACTTCGGCGCTAAAACCCACCATCCATATTGAATACATGCTAGGGCTGTCTCATACAGGACTGGTGTACTGGTATTAGGAGGGGTACTTTTATGACATGTCGGAGGGTCATCTGGTAGATCAGAAAAGTCTACTTTTTAAGAAATTCAAATCCTTAAACTGTTCCCTTCCCCAGCCGGGATTCGAACCTGGGTTCATTGGGACTGCAGGCCGCCTCTCTACCGATTCTGCCACAGCCTCTCTTCACACTTCACTTCATACAGTATAACACTCTATTGATATCCAATTCTATCATTTCCTGGTAAGAGATCGATATTCTGAATCTTCAAATACACATGGAAACTGATATGTCTGGAAGAATTCCTCTTTCGACCTTAAGCAGCTTAATATAACCTCTAGCTTTTCCAACGCTATGTCGTGCGTTATTTTGAACTGGATGCTCATAACAGCTAAGTATTTATTTACAACTGCATTTTGTCACAGGAAGGACGAAGAAAATGTTTACAAATCCATTTATATAACTTATTTAGTTGCAAAAGCTTTAAATACACTATACTGTCACTACTCACTATACCCACACTTCACTCAAATGGGCACTCCCTTCAGTGTTTCATCTGCTATTTCGAACAAACTTCGTAAGCAACTACATTTGTAAAGTTAAACTGAAGGCTGTATAATCTTCTTAATTTCTGACACGTAATATGGTTTTAAATATTTCACTGGGTGAAGTGCCACAGAGAATGTTTCATATTAATACGACTTTCGGCTACGTATTTTCTGAGTACCTGTCTGGTCTGCTTTTTGGCTGTTCATTCACAGTACTTACTGTCGTTTCAAACAGGCAAATTTCCTGTTCGGGATGGGATTTTCATTGTTCCTTAACTTTTCTCCACTGCTCCATTTCGTTCTCGTTGCTTCCTCTCTCTCCCTTCTCATGTGTCAGCGTGTACGCGCCGGGGTAATCTTGCTTTCTTCTTGCGTTCTGGGGAGAGGGACCAATATAGCAGATTTTTTTTCCTTTCTTTTGTTTCAATGGCCACTCAAAACAGTTGTCTGCCACTGTTATTTCATCCACTCCATTTTTCTGGTCAGGTTTCCCTCCACTGTGCCATGTCCATATTTTTAGCCGTCCTCTCCTACCCTCATTTTTACCGTTCGATTTTTTTCTTCACTTCTTTTCTTAACCTTTCCATCAGTGTTGTTGTTGTTGGTTGTTGTTGTTGTTGCTGTTGTTGTTGTTGTTGTTGCTGTTGTTGTTGTTGTTACTGTTGTTGTTGTTACTCTATCTTTTTCTCCCGTTCATTTTTGTCAATCTCAGAAGTTATGGAATATCACTATTTTTCTCAATAACAGATATATTGTGCTGTGATAGGAAGCTTATAATCATCATCATCATCAACGTCCTTATTCCTACCTAAAGATGAGATGCCGCAGGACAATGAAACGATTAAAGAGGTGCTGTACTAAGTGGGAGAATCTGCTCTTTGCTCCGTGAAATGGGCCACACAACCATCCACACACAATACTTCAAGCCGCCATAATCGTGGCTCCATCTCACAGGCACATAGATTTTTATATACTTACTTGCACATACGCTACACGCAAAAATGTATCAGTCAGACAGAGTGATTCTTAGTTACTTGAATTCCTCTTGGCCAAAGACACACATAGCTACTGTACTTACAACACAGTAAAAAAAAAAAAAAAGTAGTCTGTCTCTAAAGACAGCAAGGATGTCGAACTGAGTAATTGTTCGGCAGTGTGTGAAAAGGAAATTATTGAAAGAAAATATAACGGCGTCAATCATATTATTTCACATTACCCTGCCCCACATCTTCGTCCTTTTGCATTTTATTTCACGCAGTTCCATAAAAAGAAAAAGAAAAAAAAAAGACTACGACTATGCATCCTTCCCATGGCACTCCTTCGTGACTGGCATCACAGTCTAGGTTAATGTACTGTATAGTTAAAACTCGGCATTCAAGGAGGAGAGACGGCAAATTTTAGGCCAAGATAGAATAAAAAAAAAAGTATAGCCGGGTTGCAGAGGCAGACAACCTTCGACAGCGCCAGAGTAAATAATGACCAGTCTTCTCAGCTCCTGCCAAACTTCAGCTCGTATTCGAGAAAGAAAATTGCCTTGGTGGCGTTTTTCATTTCTTTTTCATCTGTGCGCGATGCGGTACAGTATTTTCTATGCAAGAGGATTAGAGGCATCCTGTCTGCTGCAGAATGTACTGTCTATGAAAAAAACTATCTTCAAATTGTTTTTCCTCAGGGCACTTATATGCACTGTATTTTGAGGATTAGATGTAATAGGAAGGAGACATGCCGGGATGAACTAAGAAAACTTCCAAGCTTCAATTAGGTGACTGAAAGACTGATGACTGCATCATCATGGGTATAATATCGTTTCATTTACCTCTTCCTGAACTATTTATCTTATAAATTAAAATATATATTCCCTTTAATGTTTACCATTTACTGATACTGACATACCTTGAATAAATAGCAAAAGGCGCAGTATTATTTAGCTATAGTTAGAAACAGGCAATGCGAGCAAGTCGAGCCATAGCAAACACTTGTATGTAAATCTGTTAAGTGAAATGTGGCATGAGTTTCCCCGAGACAGTAATAACTGAGGTACTTTGGGAACAGTGCTGAATCCTACGTTCCAACTTTCATAGCGGACGACTTTACTTCGTTTAGACATAGACTGCCTAAATAACATACAGGAATTCAGTAATGCACCAGATAAAGAAATGAGCTAGTAAGAAAGAGGCGCTATAGAGCCTCCTCAGCCGACGAGAATACAGGGCCAAGAGCGTTGCGGCTGCTGCTCATGTGTTTTAAATGAGCCTTAAGCCACCAGCTGCCGAGAAGGGCTTCATTTAAACTTGGAGCGCTTCTCCAGATTTCTTAATTAGTCAGCCTCCAGGATGTGTCCCACCACTGCCTTCACTATCCACCACACCAAGCACTTTTACCACAACTAGAGTCAAATGACCATGCAATTAACTTAACCCACATTTGCCAGCGTTCCACCTTAAATGTTGATTATAGTCTTCTCTAACTTGACCTAAATTTGCTAACTTTCCTCCTTAAATGTTGATGACAGTCCTCGCTTCACTTTAATCTGACCTAAGTTTGCTATCTTTTCCACCTTAAATATTGATATCTAACAAGAGCTTAACACTAGAATATGGCGCAAATCTCAGAAACGTGCCATGGATAGGATGTAGAGATACAATTTTATCATATTCAGTCATTGAACTCTACCAGATAAGCTACAGAAGGACAAACATGTGGGTCATGTTAAAGTGAACGAACTGCAGGCACAGCATACGAGACGGCTTACATCGAGTTCAAAATTATAACTCCAAAGTAATTGGTAGTTAGTCTGAGGCATAACATTTGTAAAGACGTTTTAACCCGGAAATCATATCCCCTGCAAAATGTTTCTGTTTCCCAGCTGAGATCATATTATACGCTGGGCTATTTCACTGAACGGGTAAATCTTTATTTCATTATTCAATCGTTCAGTGGGTTTCTGTTTCCGAACTTAGCGCCATGATATCCTCATTATGCTTCCCTGCTCCCTATCCCAGCCGTTTGCAACTTCAGTGTTGAAGTAGCACACCTCCCCTCTAATTACACACTTACTTTAAATTTCACAATTCCTCTGACACCCTCGTTGTATTAAATTAGGGTCCAAGGAAATTATGAGGTGCTTTACATTGTGCTATGCTGAGACTGATGGCCAAAAGAATCTGAACTGATATTATGGTTCTATGTAATTCACACGTTACCATACCATGTCATCAAATCTGATTTATGACACTGGTTCATTAGTAAATGAAACTTTTTTTTTAAGGGGGAGATTTCCTTATTGGTATCGGAATATCATTAAAAAAAGCATAACTGGGATTATCGATTGGGGGGTGGGGGGAGAGTCTTATGTTCGAGTGGTAAAGGAAATAAGTGCTGAGTTTAAGAATGGTTGATTGCTGCAGCTGAGAAAGGAAGCAGTTTGAAGATTTTACTTTCAATTTAACAGTTATAACTTGTCTTCCGCACAACACACTGGCATGCCATACATATGCAGCTTTATAAATATCATCACACCAGTCCTTGCTCCTATAAGGGCGCGTCCACACGTGCCCTCGAACGTATGTTGGCAACACAGCTGGCAACGTGTTTGGGTACATGTATGCAGTAGTATTTGGACAGATGTATGCAAACATGTTTCAGTGCAGCTTCGAACACTGGCAGCAGAGGCGATGGGATAAGTGTGTCCATACCAGGCAGCTGAGACTCCATCATGATGCTGCCAACATGATCTGGTCGCTGCTTTTCCCAACATGTTTGCAGCGCGTTCGTTACTGTGTTGCTTACATGTTGCCAGCACTTGTTCGAGCACTTGTGTGGCCTCTCCCTAATCTAAACATATCTGAGCACAGACGCTGGGGCGGAGTGGGGAAAGAAATCAGGGTGAGGAAGAGAAAAATGATTTCTTTAAAATTCGAAAACTAATTTTTTCTGTAGTACGCTAAAAAAAAGTTCTCTGCTTTACCAGTAACTATACAGTATATTAGTTTGTCTACTATACATCTCTTTGTAATAACTTTACGGAATTTAAATATATAAATGACTATTTTTATAACATTATTTTCACACTTTAAATTCATCTTCTTCTTCCACGCGCTGGTTACCTTTCGTCTATAAGAGAGGCAATTACACGGACAGGATACGGTATAGGAGAAAAATCGTAAGTGACCGGGTAAGTTCGCCGTCTGACTACTGAATCACGGAACGAACTTTCAAATAAAATCTTTTTCAGATTTATGAGATGATTTGGAGCAGTGATATTACTGTCTCTGTAATTCCTGATGGCAAAAATGAAAGATATGGTTTGATGCTCGTATTTCATTTGTGTGATTAATATATAAAATTCAGAATATGAGAGAGAGAGAGAGAGAGAGAGAGTGAGAGAAACGGAGAAGCATACATATAAGGCCAGTGCGTTATTCTTCAAGCCTTAAATTATGCCGGAATTTAGTTTGCCAGGGATATTGTCACATACCACACAGTCTCTACCACTCTAAACAATATTAAGTAACCCTCATTCCTTACCATTTCTATAGCATATACTGATAGAAACAGGAGTACTTGTGTACCAGTAAAGTGCGCTTTGTGAGCGCGTGACTAGCGAGCGAACGTTTGCGCATACGCCTATCATCATAATTTCATCTTAGTGTAAACAGTCAGCATTTCTGGTGAGGTAGTTCAACAATAACAAGAATAATTGAGCTAAAATATTTACTTTCTTACGTTTTCTCTCCCTCTCTCTCTCTCTCTCTCTCTCTCTCTCTCACACACACACACACACACACACACACACACACACACACACAAACACATGCACGCACGCGAGTGCAATCAACAAATGAAAGTGAAAAATAACTCATACCTCGCATGTGTCACTTTCATTTTGCTTTAAATCGATTTCATAGTGGAGACTGTCAATTTAAATCCTCGGTCATTCCCTTGGAAAGCTGGGATTCCAAGGGGTTTCTTTGGTCTCATGAGTAAATATATAGCTAAAAAGAACATTTATTGAATGTATCTACTACCCGCTGAAAGAATCTCTTCTCTATCTCACATGGTAGAAGACTTTTTAGCCTCTGAAAATCATCGATGTCGGGCATGTCATGTCGTGCCGCTCATTTCTCAGCTGAGCGTACAAACATCGCCTCGTTACGCATATTTGTTTTGGTCGCTGTACTTGCATGCTCGTAATTACTATGTAGAAGCAAAAAAGTTATCCAAGAACATTAAATGCCAAGAACAAATAGTTGTAATGGCAGACACTGCTAAGAGCAGGTGAAAGGCAGTGGAAGGGAACAGTTGTTGGTGAAGGCTTGGGGAGGAGATAATTGATCACATAACATTACTCAGAAAACCGACCAGCCTGGTATCTGGCCTCGTATATACGAAGGTTTCTGACTAATTCTAATGGTAAACACGCCTTTGTAACAATCGTTTTGTTTTGATGGTACTTTTCACTTCAACATTCACTCTGATTTGGATTGTATGGTAGCTACACGTATAAGTAAAGGCATGCATACTTACGAGCACTCTCATACACAGCTTCAGCTTAGGAGTTTATAATTACATACCCTAGCGTTCTTGCTACGGGAGGTACAATCTCCGACTCTTCTTCGTGAGAATACGAGTATAAATGTAGCGGGACAGTGAGAGAGGTTAGTCGTTTCTCCATCCGTTACATTCCAAAAAGAGCGTCTGGTGGTCTAGATAATGCCTTTGCCAGTGTGACGGCCTGCCATAGATTTGACCTCCATAAGGTGACTGGAGGTTACTCTGTCATGTAATGTTGCTGTGGGTAGTAGGGTACTTATCTACCCTTGAGCGTAATGGACTACGAAAGACTAGCTTCGGACCATAACACATGTAAGAGAAGGGCATGGTATGTTTTTTTTTTTTTTTTTTGAAGGACGCGTCACCAATGTCTCTTCCGTGTAAAACACTTGTCTCCAATATCACACAAGACCGACTCTTGTGCCGGCACGTTTGGTAAGGAATACTCCACCAGAGATTCATTTAGGTGGCAAATAGCCTCTCAGGGGAGAGGGATTGCTTGTTGTTGAACCGATCTGCGCAGCCCCCGAACCCTACAAATGTTTGGCCTCGTGTTCCTGACAGTTGAGGAGTATCTCTAGTACCTATTCCTTGGCTATTTGTTTTGTACATTACACCATATTATTCTTTTCGCTGATATTTACATTTCAGTAATACTGACAAGGATTGTGGCAGTAACATGCAATATTTTATTACTGAACCAGATACAGAAATAAACTGGAAAGGAAATGTTAGATAGCCTGTTAACCCTTTCAATTCCGTGACATGTTTTTATTTCATTCATGCTACCTCTTTGCATATTTTACCCAGGCTCGAAGAGACTTTTACAGGGGTAAGGGTTACGTACACCCTTCATTCATTTCTCCAGTACCAGAAATGCCTCCTTAGCTGCATAAATTCGTCTGAAAGTACCAAGAATAAAATGTAAAAACACGTTATCGGAATGAAAGTGTTAAAGAGATGAGAACACGAACCTTGGACTCGTATTCTTGTTTGTTAACCTCCCTACATACATGCATACATGCATACATACAGTACATATAGAAATACATGCATACATAGGTACACCCGGAAGCACTAATTTGTCCTTCCTTGGTAGCCGGAGTCGCGGCCAGTGAAGACCGGGCGCTCGCACGCCCCCACACCCACCGCCCCTACCCCAACCCCAGTGTAAACGTTGTTGGACAGATGTGGAAAGGCCAAAGCTGGTGGTGTTACAATGTGTCCATATTGCTTTTATATAAAGGCATGTAATGTGTAATACTGTGCTATTATCCGCTACATAAATTGTATGGGTCTGAGAAAGTAACGGAAGTGAATGAAGACTTACAATGGATTATGTGTTATTGTTATATAAAGGCATGTAATATGTAATACTGTGCTATTATCCGCTACATAAATTGTATAGGTCTGAGAAAGTAACGGAAGTGAAAGAAGACTTACAATGGATTATATTATTGTCTATATACTAACGTCCTGCGTAGTAATGTTACAAATAAGTATAGTATAATAAATAACATCTGCTGAAGGATATGATGTCTTTTCACATCCATTCTCACTCCCATCTCCACAACCCTCCTCTCTGGGTTCCTGTCTCCACGACATGCCTCTCTTACCCTCTCGTCCCCCACTCCAACCCTTTGTTAACCAACATAAACAAAGATAGTGATGAAATGATCCATCAGGTATTGATCGTATTAAAATTATCACACACCTCTGTATTAAGCAACAACAAATCAGTGACACACAGTACTTCCGTATACCTGCCAACAGTTTCATCCTATTGTAAACTGTTACATGCCATACACATTGCAAGTTGGACCTTGTGTTACAAGGGCATACCGTTGTTTATCGTTAACACAGCTATGTGTGGTTTTGGACGTCCACTAGTTCGTATTAACGTGGCATTTTAAGCCTTAACATAATAAACACATAAGGTTTATATTCCTGTCATTATTAAACGAACGAAACGAATCAGGGATCTGCTCTGACGAACCACAAACTTTCTGCTTTGACGAAAATATTCTGACCTCTTGTCTCAACAGTGACACAGTGTCATGTATACGACTGAATGTGGGTCAGTCGTATACATAATAACAAGAGGTAGGAATTAATGAATTAGGAATGAAATACTGCTCATTTATGAGACAGCAGTCCTGAAGACAGTAATTTGGCCCAATTTCGACAGAAGGATATCCAGTTAATGAGTAACATAATCTGGTGTTAGTTAAAAGTCTTCAGGTGCTAACCAGAGGATAACCTCATACTTTAGAACATGGGGAGTTTACCAGAAAATACAAACTGGCTGGAGAAATGACATGTATAGAGTTACCCAGAATAAAATCCATGTTTCACTCTTTTAGACGAGACGTTCTCCTCTCCTGGAAAAACTCATCTGTTTTATGCGATGGCTAATTCCTGTTTAAATAAGCTGAGGACAATTTTTACCCTTAACACATGAAATTATTGGTCACAAGGCGGAATGAAACCCGTATCAAGCCCTTTGTCGCCCTGTAATGAATACTACAGTATTATTTGCTGTTAGACTGTGTCAGACTGAGATAAGCTGCGAAGTTGCCATCTGTAGTATAAACAGCTGTGCCCCTCTTCCCCGTGTGTGTGTGTGTGTAACTTAAGCACCGGTATATTTTCACATACTTGTACGTTAATATTTTCGTCTATTTCAGTTACAAGGTGTGTACGCTGTCGATAGGAAAAACTCGGAGAGTGAAAGAAAATACTAAGGTGAGATATGTACGATGAATTACTGTACTAACGACTAAGTGCTGGGGAACCTCCTGAGCCAACGAGTATGCGATTCTATAGGCCTACTAAAATACAGCCGCAGAGATTCCTGTTCCCTTCAGGCCGATGATGTATAATTTAATTTATTCCTGTTTCAGCTAAATTATTTTAATCTGAATTAGGGAAGCACCTTAATAGACTCGGGATTCATGAAGAGTG
>JAGKTI010040982.1:0-10318 GCA_018397915.1 Birgus latro
GGGAGTTTTCCACACGCTACTGTCTTGTTATGAAACAAAAGTCTTATTTTTGGTAATGTTTTTATGGAACAACTTGTTTTCAGCTTATAGATCATAATTGATAATATTAATATTAAAGGAGCATTGGTGTACACACAAAATATATACGACTGGTCTATAAAATGGTCAAAGTTGCAGTAATAACGAACTTCATCCGTGGCTCAGTGGTAAGATGCACATACAGGTTCGAGCCCCGCACCAGGCAGTTAATATAATTTGTTTCATTTCAGAGATTCCATCACTTCGCAGCAATTTGGGACATAAGGAGCTACTATAGTAAGCTGGCAACATACCATAGTGTGTACTCATAGATGTACGTAAGCTGCGTAAGAGATTCCACTAAATCAAGTTGTCAGATGCGTGGGCTGTACGGTAGACGATCAGAGGACGAGGTTCGAATCCTGACTTTTTTTTTTTTTTTAAGAAGCATTTTAAGGCTAAAACTTTACAATGTTATTCCCTCAAAGGAAGAAAAAGTCAGTTTCAAGATCTGTTAATTTCGAGCCATCCAGACACCCTTGCTTGTAAATTGGCCCGATTACTTACACCCGATTAAGGCTTCCATCATTGGCCCATTACGAATCCTGTATTGTACCGATACATCCCGGGGTGCGAACGGATAACTGATATAAGTCGGACCAACATCAAATGCCAGAGTTTACATAACTGGTCCGATATATGAAAGGTCGGAGTGCCAGCACTGGAACAATACTGGCCCATGTATTTTATGTTTGCTGGGTAGGGGGTCCGTGGGTGGGGAATGAGCGGGGGGTTGGAGGTGCTGTTGGAGAGGGAGGAGGAGGGGCACCTCTACGAATACTCGCTCATGGGGGGTGATGCCATCATTGTGGGGGCAGGTGTTCATTCCTCACTGGACGATCTTGATGTGGGCAGGCCATTCTTGGTCTTTGGTACTTTGGATTCAAGTTCTGATTTGGTTTTGTAGGGTCCGATGGCTCCTTTCGCATACCCCATTTCCTTGGGGCCAGTAGGGGGAGGAGTGGGAAATGGAGAACCCGAATAGGGTGGATCGTTCTTTCCATATTTGTCCTGTAAACTCTGGGGCATTATCGGAGTGAATGGCCTGGGGAACGCCAAAGTAGGGGAAGATGTGGCGCATGAGGGCATCGGCTATGGCGACGGCAGTGTGTTCCTTGGCTGGACAAGCGATCAGGAACTTGGAGTAAATGTCAACGAATGTGACGATGTATCAGTAGCCGGACCTAGGTGGCAGGGGTCCGACAACGTCGACAGACAAAAGCTGGCAGGGTTTGTGAGCGGCGATCTTGCCAGTAGGACCCGCCACACGGGTGATGTCTTTCCCTAGGCAGCATGCTCGACATGCCTGAGTGACACGCTGGGCGAGGGTAGTGGGGTTGGGAGCCCAATAAAGGTTGTTGAAGACCTGAGTTAACCTCTTCGTACCCAGGTGGATTCCATTGTCCGAGTGGAGGTGGGTGAGGACGCCCATGGCGGAGTCCGGATCAAGGACAATGTGGCTCGATGGCGTGAAGAGTTGGTCCCCTTGCAGGTGGAGTTTTGAGAATAGATGCTGGGGAATCCAGGGAGGCCGATCTCGATTCTGCCAGTGCTGGATCAGCTCGGATTGAGGAAGGAGCGATCGTAATGGCAGATGGGAGAGGGCGTCGGCATTGGTGTGCAATTTCCCAGGCCGGTAAGCAATCTCGTAATCAAACTACTCAAGCGCTTCGCACCAGCGGAGGAGTTGGGCGTTCTGAGTGGCTGATTGCCGGAGCCACTGAAGGGATTGGTGGTCTGTGATGACGGTGACCCTGGTGCCAGATAGGTAGGCCCTGAAGTAGTCGAGGGCCTAGACAATACCCAAACATTCGCGCTTGCTAGTGGCATAATTTCGTTCGGCAGGGTTTAGGGTGCGGCTGGCGCAAGCTATGATGTGTTCGCGCCCTTCCTGGACCTGTGCCAGGATGGCGCCTATGGCTACCAGGGAGACGTCGGTGTATAACCTGAAGGGGAGGTTGTAATTCGGGAAAGCGACGAAGGGGGAGGAAACAAGCTTCTCCTTTAAGGAGTGAAATGCTGCGACTCGGTCGTTGCTCCAGACGAAGGGCTCGCCTTTCTTAGTGAGGTTGTGGAGTGGTTTCGCAAGGTCGGCGAATCCTTTGATGAACCGCCGGTAGTACGACGCGAGCCCCAAGGAGGCACGGACTTGGTGGATGTCCTGTGGAAGAGGCTGGTCGGCGATGGCTTTCAGCTTGTCGGGATCTGGGGAGATGCCTTTCCCCGAGACAATGTGTCCTAGGAAAGTGAAAGAGCGGGCGGCTAGGACAAATTTAGTGGGTTTGAGTTTCAACCCGGCCTGGCGTATTCACTGAAACACCTGTCGGAGGCGGTGCAAGTGATCAGCCCACGTTTTGCTAAAGACAATAACGTCATCGAGGCACGCCAGGCAGGCTTCCCAGGTCAGACCGCTGAGGACGGACTCCATGAGGCGGGAGAAGGTGGCCGGGGCCTTGCATAGCCCAAAGGGAAGAACATTAAACTGATAAAGTTTCCCATTACTTGTGGAGAAAGCCGTTTTCCCTTGATCTCGAGGGTGGACGGGGACCTGCCAGTATCCTGACTGGAGGTCCAGCGTGGAGAACCAGATGGAGCCGTGTAGGGAGTCTAGGGAGTCATCTATGCGGGGGAGAGGAGTGGCATCTTTGGTGGTTACATCGTTCAGGCGGCGGTAATCGATGCAAAATCGCTGAGTGCCGTCTTTTTTTCGAACCAGGACAACGGGGAAGGACCAGGGGCTGGTAGAGGGCGTGATGATGCCACCCCCCAGCATTTCTCGAACTTGCCTGTCCTCTTCAGCCCGTTGGTGTGGGTTCTTCTGGCAGGAGGGTTGCCGGATGGGGGGCCCGGTGGTATGAATTTCATGGGCTAGATACGTCGTATGCCCCAAGTCGGCGGGCCCGGTTGAGAAAAGGTCTTGGTATTCCAGTAGTAGATGGTGTAGTGTCTCGGCTTGATGGGGAGGTAAGTGGTCAGGCAAAGGAGGGAGGGGAGAGGGGTTTGATTCTAGGGGTGGGATGTCGCAAGGCTCGGCTGCCTCTAGGACGCCGATCAGGAGTCCCCTTGGCAGAGTGAGGGGTGTAGCTGCCAGGTTTGCCACTTTGACGACGTTAAGGTGGGGCGGAAGGAAAGTTGGTGACATCAGGCAGGCAGCGAGGGGCACGGTGGGGACACTTGGAGAAAACAGGGAATGGGTCCCTGTGGGCTTACTGATCCGTAGCCAAGCTTCATGGTGGGGAGTAATGGTGAGGGAGGACGCGACGGTTGCGAGGAAAGTGGGGCCGGGGGAGGCTGGGGCAGGAGAAGGGGGAGGGGTGTTGTCCTGTCGTGTTCGTTTCATTTCGTTTTTGAAGGCTCCAACATGCTTGCATGTGTCGGCCTTGGTCACCTAATGGCGGCTCTCCACGCTGCTCGATCTCTGGCAGCCTCCCTATTCAGTCCCTTAACCCTTAAGTCACATTTAATGACCTCGTCCCATGTCTTTCTCGGTCTACCCCTCCCAACCCCTCCCCCAATATTAACACTTCTCACCCTCTGTACCCAATTATCATCCCCCATCCTCTCCACATGTCCAAACCACCTCAGCCTACCTCTCCTCATCACAACACCAATACACTCCAGTCCCATCCTACCTCTCAACTCTTCTATCGTAAACCCAGCCCCCCCAGGCCTTGCACGCAGGGACACACTGCACATCCACCTAATCATTGTCATTTCTGTACGTTTAAACCTGCGAATATCTTCTTCCTTTACTGCCCAGGTCTCACTACCATACAGCATCACACTCCTAACACATGCTGCATACAAAGACCCCTTAGCACGTAAGGAGAGTCCTCTCAATGTCAGGAGAGGCAACAGCTCCCTGAACTTCTTCCAACCACTTCTCACTCTAGCAACCGAGCTAACTCCAGCCCCACCTCCGGCACATAACATGTCTCCCAGATAACAAAACTCCTCCACACACTCAAGAGACTCACCTGCAAGTTCAACCCTCTCACGCCTAACAATCTCTGCCTGCTCTCCCCGACACACCGCACACATGAAATCAGCATTATCTCGCAGTCTACCTCTAATACCACTACATCTCTTGTGCACCCACTTATCACAAACACTGCACAAGATGGAATTACTTCCCACACCCATGTGGCAAACTGCACATGGCCACTCTCCCTCTCCTCTGATTGTACCGCCACCAACCCTAGATATCATCACTTTTGTTTTATCTGCATTTACCCTTAAGCCCTTGTGCCCCATACCATGTCGTGTGCAAGTACAAATGACTTGGGGCTGTTGGGGAGGCTGTCGAAACTGAAGTCGCCTCCCGTGGCAGTCTATGTGCGTGTGGAGTTTCTGGAGCAGGTCCAGTCCCAAGTAACCATCATAAGTACGGCAGGATGAGTAAAAAATGATGAAGGGATGACAGGTGGAGGCTTGTTGATGAGTCTTGGTTTGTAGGGCCTGAGTTTCCCTACGAATTGGCAGGGGGCCTTCCCCCGCGTCTATGAGGCGGGCTGAAGTGGGGAAAAGGGGGCCAAAAACCTTCTTATGGCGGGAGTAGAAATGTGTATACAGGCAGGACCTGGCAGCTCCCGTATCTACCAGAAGTCTTACCTTGACCCCCTGCAGTTTCATCTTGTCATAGACCGGGGGTCGGTACTTTGTAGAGGTGGCCCCTGCCACCGTGGGGAGGTGTGGGGGAGGTCCTAAAAATCCAACGCCAGCTCAAGGGCTGTGTTGGTATCAGCCTTCTCTGGTTTGCAGCCGGCATCAGGTTCCTCATCGAGGGGGGGTTGGGGGTTTGCAGGGCCCTCATCTACTGCCAACTTGGGGCGGCACCTCGGTGGGTCGGCTCTCATTCTGCGTGCCACCTTCAGTTGTTCACGTATGTCGTGAAGTGGGCAGCGGCTGTTACAGGCTGTGAATTCCCATGGATTGATAGTGATAAGATTTGTACTATCTTTCTGGGGCGGCCGCTTCCTGGTGGAGTGGGCTCTTGGGAGAGCCGAGGCGGAGGTGCTTCGCATTGGGGCTGGAAGGGGTTGGTGTGGCGTGGGGGAGGGTTTCATTGGGAACCGGCTCACGACCCCAATGTGTTGCGTGTCGGGGCGTGCTGCGAGAAGGCCGCGAATGACCTGGACATCACGGTCCAAATTTCCTGTTGGGTCATGGATATTGAAATGTTCCTTAACCATGCCCGGAAGGACTCTGAGGAGAGTGTTGAATATATGCTCATCCCGGGTATTCATTTCAGCATCCGGGTATGCGGCGGTGACGAGTCGCCTAGCTTGGACCAACGTGTAGTCCAAATCACCGTCATATTTTAGGGCATCTAGTTGTGAAACTGCGACAACTTTCCCTAATGACGACGTAATTGCGTCTGTGTTATGCTACGTATTTGTGGGTCGGTTTCTCGCCCTCAAATACGTAGTCTACAGCGGGTCCCTATTCGAGACCGGGAGGTAACTCCAAAGAGTAGGACTGGACACAAAAACAAGGCAGTAGGTATGACACACATGTATTCCAGATATTTTCCCAAGAATAATAGTACATCACAAATATATTACAACTGGGTTGGTCGGGGATAGGTTAACTCTTTACACAAATGAAATCTGTCACTATACCGACTGGTAGAAGTATGGTACTATTTACCCAACACTTATGGCACATACAATACACTTATAATTTAAGACACAAGAATGAATTTACTGTAATTTCCTAAACCCGTATAGCACTGGACGGCACTGTATATGAGTTACGTTAACACCTG
The DNA here is from genome assembly GCA_018397915.1 of Birgus latro. Taxonomy (NCBI): domain Eukaryota; kingdom Metazoa; phylum Arthropoda; class Malacostraca; order Decapoda; family Coenobitidae; genus Birgus; species Birgus latro. The sequence continues at coordinate 5,846 of JAGKTI010040982.1, forward strand.
TGTCACAGATACCTGGTGGCCGGAAGTCTATCTCAGGTAGTGTTGCCCGTAGCGATCACTGGCAGGGGGGACTGCGATATTTTGGTATACCCTGACTAACGTGCCTGGGCAGGGGGGTGGGTGGAGATTTAATGCACAAGGAGAGGCACGATGGAAATAACATGGACACCTTCTACTGGTCACTTAAGGGTTTCACTCGCATGCCTGTGGGTTGGGGAGGGAGAGTGTCAATAACAAGGGAATGGCACAACCGACACAATATTAATGTTCTGCTGGTCACGAAGACTGTCCGAGACGTGGGACTCTACCCGAGATATAGGTCAGGCCACGTTCTAGCTATTAGGCTCGTCCAATCTTATACTCTGGGTTCCTGGTCACTTAAACTCGAGCATACACTATAGGGGATCATTTGTAATGTATACGTTAATGCACACAAATATCTGGGTCGAAAGAGCACACACATATATAAAGTCCACTCACTTTGTTACCACTGGTGGGCCCTAGGTTGATTCCTCCGTCCGGAGGAAGGGCAGAGTGGCGCGCCCCTGGACAGGGCCCCACACATAGTCGTGGGGCTAGGGGCTTGGCCCGAAAAGAGCCAGAAGACAGGCCTGTTGTCGGGTCTGGAAGAGACTCAGGGAGGCCTCACCCACAGGTGAGTCGCGCCCTGGTGTTCGGGGCAACTCCCGGGGCAACTGGGGACCCAGGGCACTGAAACCCAGGGCGGCTGGACTGCGGCAACTGCTAGAGGGCGGCGTCGCCGACAGGGTCGTCTCACGGGAACCTCGGGCCGGGGGAGTAGTGGACAGGGCCCGTCGTTGGCTGAGGGGTCTGCAGTGACTCTGCTTCGGCCACTGTTCACCCTGGTGGAGTTGCAGGGAACCAATACCTCGCGCGGGGCCGTGCCACGGCTCGGGTGAAGGGTCCTCTCTGGCTGCAGGTCCTCCTGTAGGAGAGAAGCGGATGGTGGCCTGCTTTACACCTGGCCCGACGTGACTTATGGCCAACGTTGTGGTAGCACAGGGGACATCAGCTTCAAGGCGGCTAGTGGCCTGCTCTGCCTCTGGCCTGACGTGACTTATGGCCGACATCTGGGAGGCCCAGGGGACAACAGCTTCAGTGCGGCTAATGGCCTGCCCTACCTCTGGCCTGATGTGACTTATGGCCGACGTCTGGGTGGCACAGGGGACAACAGCTTCAGTGCGGCTAATGGCCTGCCTTACCTCTGGCCCGACGTGACTTATGGACATGACTTATGGCCGATGTGATGTCGACGTGACTTATGGCCAATGTGATGTCGGAAGGGCACAGGAGGCTGTCGGAAGGGCACAGGAGGCGGTAGCTCTGGTGCGGCTAATGGCCTGCCTTACCTCTGGCCCGACGTGACTTATGGCCGATGTTGGAAGGGCACAGGAGGTGGTAGCTCTGGTGTGGCTAATGGCCCATACCGGTGAGCTGGGAGCACTAGTAGCAGAGGGACGGACTGTGGCCGATCCTGCCTCGTACCCAGTACGGCTTATGGCCGGTACTGCAGCGCCATTCTGGGGGGAAGGCCTACAGGAGATGGACGACTTATGGCCTGTCCTGCCCGGCCGACACGCGTCCGTGTCGCGGCCGTGGTGGGGATGCAGCTGGGGAATGGACTGTGGCCGGTTCTGCCCTATACCGGGTACAACTGTGGCCGATACCGCGGCGTTGCGTGGAGTTGTAAACTCCACCCCTTACCTGTTGAGTGGAGTTCCGGCCGGAGACTAGGTGCCGGCAACTGCTACCTTTCCGGGTCACCACCTGAGCGCAAGAGGGGCGCCGGGAAGTGATACAGGTACGCCGTTCCTTTTCCCAGCCGCTCTGTGTCAGAGGCGGTCCCCCGGTGGTGCTGGGGGTGTCCGGGGTGCTGGTGTCATCTGCTCCGGCCGTCATGTTGTCTGTGGCTCCAACCCCTAACTCCTGTATTTCAGTCTGTTACTATTTTTGCAAATCTGGTCCACGTGAGATCTGGGACTGTTTTTCGTGCTATACTAGATACCGCCTTTCCCAGGTAAGGTAGAGTGACAGCTATTTTCTGATTATCTTCCTCAAACCCAATATCAAGCAATGGTAGTGGTAGGTGGTGGCGACCATCATCCACTCACTTGATATAGTACTGCCTACTTCTTCCTTAGCCTTTATCATTCTTTTTCTGTGCCTGCCCTCCTTTCTTCCTATATCTCCTATATTTCCTGTCACTTCTTACTGCTTTTCTTTCCTTTACAGGTGGCATTACATTGAGTGACAAGCCAAATGGTTTCCTGTAAGCCAAGAAACCATTTACAACGCTGGGTGGTAACCACATAACCAAACCATACGTGCTCCCTACGTGTCAACAAGTGGGTTGGTGGAGGGTTAGTGCCCCTCCCCGTAAAATAAATAACTCAAAGTCAAATGGCCACCCCTTACGGGATTATGGTGTCTGGCAATAGATAGATAGATAGGCTTGACCATATTTAAGTAAGTCGTGATGTCGCATTGTTCTGGGTCAAATTTTGGTAGGGGTACATGTGTTTTGGCTGCCATTTTCATAAAAAAAAAGTTTTCCAGTCCTTTTTTTACCGTCCGGGTCAAGAACCACCGATACCCACCAGTGTTATTTGTTGGTCGGTTTCTCGCCCTCAAATACGCGGGCTAGTGGGTCCCTAGACCGGGAGGTAACTCTAGAGCAAAAACAAGGCAGTAAGTATTACATTTTTTTTTTTAAGGTAATTGGCAAATTTTGGGGTATAAATATAGAATGTAGGGACTTTTATAGAGCTCATTGGGAAGCATTGAGTACTGACCTTCTAACTTCTAAGCTGCAGTCTTGCCCGCAGTTACCACAAGAAGAAGAAGACACTCCACCAACGTGAAGCAGTGGTAGAGTTCCTTGAATTCAAGACAGAATGGCTCCACTGCCAGACAAAATTCTCCTGAGGAAAATGAAAAATAGTCAGAAGAAACTTAAAATGCTGAAGATGAATGAGGCCAGTAAAATAGTGAGTACAGGTGAGTCAAACTGGAAGGACAGTTAGGTAAAACATGAGTTTTGCAGCGATTCAAACTGTTAATGAACCCATGTTAAGAGAAATAATTTTGTGGTGAAATTTCAAGCGAGTGCTTATGCATAGAAATTCCAAGTGTATTTTTTTCCTCAATAAACTGTAATGGGTGATCCTTAATGAGCCGTAGAACCACTTCTTAGAAGTATATTCTTTACGTACCATCGAACTGATTCAGTGACTTTGTAAAGGTGTACTAGTGTGTTTTTGAGTATGAAGAGGATCCATCAATTACTCACCTGGTTTACTAATCTGGTTGGCTACCCCATTACAATTCAACAGTATGGCTCGGCAGGAATCTGCTTTTTAAGAAGTAGGGCAGCCCACACCTGCTGGCATGCCAGCCCCATTTCCTATACCCATCATCATCTGAATATACTATTTTGAGTAGGGGCTGAGTTTTGTGCCATATGCAGGATTGATACACTACTTAAAGGACTTCGAATTATGAATCGTAATTATTCGAGAGAAGTGAAGCCAGTGAGTGTACTGTGAGATTGGATGGGAAGGATATGGAGAATGTGAGTGAATTTAAGTACTTGGGCAGTGTGATGAGTAAGGATGGAAGTCTGGAGGGTGAAGTGCTCGAAAGGGTACAGCAGGGAAGGAAGGTTGCTGGTTCGTTGAAAGCAGTGTTAAGAAACAGGGAGGTGAGCATGGAAGTGAAAAAGTTGTTACATGACAGTACTGTGATACCAACTCTGACATATGGAAGTGAAGCTTGGACCCAGTTGGAAGGACAGAAGTCAAGAGTGAGAGCAGGGGAAATGAGTTATTTGAGAGGAGCATGTGGAGTCACATGGAGAGACAGACTAACAAATGAGGAAGTGAAGGAGCGTTGTGGTGTGGTTGAGGACGTGATGGGAAGTGTTAGGAGAAACACTTTAAGGTGGTTTGGGCATGTGGAGAGGATGGAGAGTGAAAGATTGACGAGGAGAGTGTATGTGAGTGAGGTGGAGGGGGCGAGAGGGAGGGGGGAGGCCGAGGATGAGATGGAGGGATGGAGTGGAGAGGTATATGAGAGAGGGGGGTGTGAGTTGGGATCGTGGTAGTGAAATGGCAGGGGACAGAGTGACATGGAGGCGATTTGTTTGTGGCCACCCCGTTCGGGATTGAGGCGTCTGGCAATAGATAGATAGATAGAATTATTCGATATAATAAAACAAGATGGGGCATTTTAAATGATGTAACTGAGTCGGCGTTAACTGTATCATCAGACAGAGAATTCCAGAGGTCTATGCATCTGATACTGAAAAACCTGTGTCTACGCTCGGCTGAGGTGCGGGGCTTGGCCACCTTGAACCTATGGCCTGTGGTGTGAGTTAATGAAGGAAGAGAAAAAAGTTGGGCGGTGCGATCGGGGATTGATGATGAAAGATTTTCCAGCATTTAATAAGGTCAT
>JAGKTI010040983.1:0-10318 GCA_018397915.1 Birgus latro
CTCTGTGTAACTGAGACACTGAAAAAGTTCAGCAAAGGGGGATGGTCAGGAACAAGTCCTGAGGGCTGATGAAACGGGAGCTCCAGCTCTCCCTGTCATCAGCTTTCCATCCTCCTAGGGAGTACTGCCCTGCTCGACTGGTGCTACAGTCTCCTCGGGTCTGCCTCGTCTCCAGTCCCTTATTTTGTCAGCTATGACAGCAGCCTTCACTTGACCAACCACTCATGGTTTTCATTTCTCCACTTCCAAGTCTCATGCAGTGTCGTTTACCCATTCCCGTACTATACTTCAGCCACCTCTGTACTTGTGTGACACCTCTCTTCCTTATTGGACTTCTGCAGCCTTTCTTGGTCTTGTCTTTGACTCTTGGTGAAACTGGAATTCGCGTGTTGCTTCCCTTCATTCTTTCACTTTTCACCGTCTTCGCTTATTACATACAATGTCTCATCTTTCGTGGGGCGCTGATCGCATCATGCTTCTTCGTTTCCACTCTGTCCTTATTGTTTCTTAACTCAGTTATGGGTGTCAAGTCTATTCATCTGCCTCTGCCCGTACTCTTTCAAAACTTGCTTTGGTTCATCATACTGGTTTTCATTTAGCCATAGGTGCATTTCAGTCAACCTTGGCCATAAGCCTCTGCATCAAATTGGGCGTTCCCCCACTCTCCTCTCGTTCTCTCCTTACAGTTAAGTCTTATGCACGCCTGCTTCAGTTTCCTTATAATAAACTTCTCCATCCTCACACTCTGTGCCATTCTTTTCAGTCTGCCTCTCATCTCCTTCCTTTTTCCTCCATGTCCCTGCTCATCTTCAGTCGATTGGTTTCATCTTTCCACCCATTCTTCCCCTTCGACTTGTTTCTTTCCTCTTGTGGCTTCTACCTCCTCCAGTGATCTGTTCTTTTCTCCCTTGTTCTTACTCACTTCTTTCTCCTGTTGTTGTCCACTCCGTTTTTCTTGAAAACATGCCTTTTCGCTCTTCTACTACTCCAATCTCTACTGATGGTTCCAGATCTCTTGGTGGTGTTGGGTTTGCTGTTGTCTCCCCCAAGTCTTCTTTTTCTAGTCCCCTTCTGTTGTGGGCATTCTCACTGCAGAAGTTTATGGTATTCTTTTCGCCCTGAAGTCTCTGTTTTGATCATCTTCCTCCTCTTTTGTTACAGTATCTTCTCTGATTCTCACAGTGTGCTTTCTTCTGCATGGTCCTCTTCTTCTTCTCATCCTCTTGTCACCCAAATTCAAGAGTGGCTCTTCAGTTTTTCTGTGCGTAAGAAGTCGTTTAAATTTTGCTGGGTCCCTGGTCATGTCGGGGTTACAGGTAATGAATGTGCAGGCTCACTGGCTCATTCTGCTGCCCTTTCTCTCATGTCTTCTCTGCCAATTCCTGCTCTTGATTGTTTTCCTATTCCTACTTGCCTCTTCTGTAATCTCTGGCAAACTTTCTAGGATTCCCAGATCACCAACAAGCTTCATCTCATTAAACCTTCTGTTCTTCCTTGGTGTATTTCAACTCACCCCAGTTGTCGATGGGAGATTGTCCTTGCTTGTCTATGCTTTTGTCATACCTGCCTCACTCACGGTCACGTAATGAATGGTGATCCTCCGCCACTTTGTTTACGGTGTGACTTCCCCTTGACTATCTACCACATTTTTTCGACTACCCGTTTACTGTTTACCCTTCGTGACTATTGCTTTGCTTTTGTCTTCCTCCTTATCACCCCGCCCCTCATTGCTCACAGATTTCCTTGGTGATTCTTTTATATTTTCCATTTAAAATATTATTGCTTTTCTTTGTGCTCTGCATGTTCTGCATCTAATTTAATTGTCCTCCATTCTTTGCTGCCTTAGAACCATGTAGCCTTTCTAGGCATGGTGCTGGTGTTTTCTCACCATTCATTTATTCATCCAAATTTGTAATTGGTTAGATAGTAGCACCCCCCTGTTCAGCTGCAGGTCTAGTAGTTGGTTCAGGCAAGATTTAAGAACTCTTGCTATGCACAGGGTATATGACATTTTGTTTTATAAAGATATAACTCCCTGTCATGGGATGATAGTTTGGGGTGATGTAAGAAGTATGTTATAAGCCTCTGTGTTTAATTTGACATTTGTAGTGAGGAGAAAACGTCAGGGTGATGATGGTGTTTTACTTGAAGTGTAGTGTCACATACCAAGTTTCCCTGATACTGGCAGAGGAGTGTGGAGTGTTGGAGAGTGTGAAGGCTGCCAGTGATCTCTACTGTCCAGTCTCAGGGAAGGTGACGGAGGTCAACAGTGCAATTGAAGACCGACCAGAACTCCTTAACATCAGCTGCTATGATGAAGGTAGGGTCTCATGATAATTTTTGTTTATTCTGCATTGAGTGTGTGATACATGGGTCACATCCTACACATGTGCCAGTCATTGTAATAACTGTAGTGAAGCTTAACAAATTAATCACCTTCAGAAGTAGGAATTGATCCTTGGCCTCACAAGAAGTTATCACCATCATAAGCAGGAACTGATTATGGGCCCCATGGGATGTAAGTCCACCATGTAACCTATGAGCCAAGAAGAGTGCAAGTACTCCACTTGCTTACCAGACTATGTGGGCATTTATTTTATAGCTTATTACAGTTGAATTATTCTGCTAGTGTATGTTACACATGAGAGACTTCAGGTCACCTTGGACGGAGGCACTATAGTATATTCACGTGTCAGTATTTGTAAAAGATATTGGAAAAAGTTATTAGCTTTCATTGAAATCTGGTGGATAGGTGGGCATTTGGTCAAGGAAGAGTTTATTATGTTTTGAGGTGGATGTAATGGTGAAATGTTTTGTTAGACTTTTCTGTATCATTGCTGACAACACTGCAAAATGGGAAGCACGCTAACATTTATTCTCTCGGTGTTCCGTATGTTTTGTGACCATTGAATGTTAGGGACCTTTGTGCACTTGGTTTTGATTTGGCATAGCTTTCACACTTTCCACTCATATTGATGTTACACTTACTCATGCATTATCTCTTTCATTGTTTCTCGTGCATTATCTTACAGGCACTTATTCTCTTTGTCCATCACTTTTCCTCATGGCTTACATTAAAATTTCGTCAGTTGATGTGTTGTCTGCCATCATTGGCCGCAGTACTGACCACGCATATGGGCCTGATGGAGTCCCTCCTGTTGTCCTCAAGAACTCCACTTCTGTGCTTGTACCCTGCCTAGGCAAATTCTTTCGCCTTTGTCTGTCAACTTGTACCTTTCCTTCTAACTGGAAGTTTGCTCTCATTCAGCTTGTCCCAAAGAAGTGTGACTATTCCCAGCCCTGTATCACCCAGTTGCTTAAACATCCTTTTATTTATACAGCTTCTAAAAAGGTTCTTTAAAAAAAAATTTAAAGCACCTTTCCCATTGTAACCTTTCCGATTGTCAGTATAGGTTTCACCAAGGATGCTTCACTGGCGATCTTGCCTTCCTTTCAGACTCCCAGTCATCTTCCGTTTGAGACTTTGGCAAAAGCTTTACAATTACGCTTGACATTTCAATGGATTTTGATTGAGTCTGGTATAAATCCTTAATTTCTAAATTGGCTTCTTACGGTTTATTTCCTGTCTGTGCCTTCATCTCTAGCTCCCTTTGCAGTCGTTATATAGCTGCTGTTGTAGACAGCCACTGTTCCTCTCCTAGAGCTGTCAGTAATGGTGTTCCTCAGGGTTCTGTCCTATCACCAATGCTCTTCTTTCTATTCCTCAGTGACCTTAGCTGTACATCTAACCTTATCCACTCAAATGGTGATGACTTCGCCCTTCATCTTTCCATTTGCTTCCCGCAGTGTTCACCTCAGCAGTTACTTCAACAAACAAGGAATGAGGCTGTGACACACTTAAATGTCTGACTTTGGCTTGTATCTCCTATTGAAGTAAAATGGGGTTTCATTTTCTTGTGATTTATCTTGTAAATATCATATTACTTCTCTTGTAAAACTTGCTTCTAAGGGATCAAGGGATCAGGTGTGCTAAGCCAACCTGTGCCTTCTTAACCCTGCACAGTTGTTGACTTTATTCACGGGTTTTATTTGCCCGTGTTGAGTGCAACTCTTGTGTGGGGAGGCTCCCCACATACAGCTATTCTCAATAAGATGGAGTCAAAGGCGTTTCATCTCATTAACTCTCCTCTTCTTATGGACTCCATCAGCTTCTGCCTCTTTGCCACACTGTTGCATCTTTATCTTGTTTCTGTTGCTACCTCAGTGGTCACTGCTCCTCTGAACTATCTGCTTGCATTCCTCCACCACTACAGCAGGCCTAGCAGCAAACTCTTATCCTGTTTCTGTCCATCTCAGTAATGCAAGAGTTTACCGTTACTCCCAGTCATACATGTGTGCAACAGGTCAACTTTGGAACTGTCTTCCTTTGTCTGCGTTACCTACTGCCTATGACTCCCAGTCTTTTAAATGCAGTGTGTCCAAGTATCTCAAAATGAATGGATCTTGAATGTGGCCCACTATTTTATTGTTTTTATTTATTCTTGGAACAGTCTTCGTGGTCTTCTAGCCTTTGGTTCTTCCTTCTTTTCATAGGAATAAAAAAAGGTCACACAGTAGATCGTATACCCACTCATAATTATTCACTCACACACACACACTCTTACCGTCACACTCTCTTACTAACCTTCATACTGCAGCTTGCTCTAATTTGTATTATTATTATTATTGTTCTTGTTGTAATATTATTATTATTATTATCATCATCATCATCATCGTCACTCATTCATTCATTCGTTGTCTTATTATTATTGATATTGTTATTAATAATATCATCATCATCGTCATTCATTCATTCATTCGTCGTCCAATCTTACGTTGCCTCATGAGGAGCATAGGAGCCCTGGGCTAGGCAGGTTGGTCCTGACATTTAAGATGAGAGTGACCAGCCTCACTCATCCCTGAGTGGCATTACATGAGCAATAAACCCCAACCACCCCTTAGATATAAATCTTCACCAGATCAATCCGATTGTTGCACTGTAATTACCCACTAAACCACCAGGTGCCAAAATTTGGTTATATGGTTACCACCCAGCATAGTAAATGGTGTACAGGAAACCATTTGGCATGTCACTCACTGTAAAGTCACCCACAGGCAGAAGAAAGAGGAAAGAATGAAGGAAAGAAAGACAGAAGAGGGAATGTAAAGTCACCCCTAGGCAGAAGGATGAGGAAAGAATGAAGGAAAGAAAGACAGAAGAGGATGGAAGGGGAGAAGGATGAAGGAGAGAAAAAGGCAGACACCCGAGAGCAGCACTACATCGAGTGAGTGGATGGTGAGCGCCCCCACCTACCACAACATTATTATTATTATGATTGTATGCATGTGGTCTTGGTAGGTGGGGGCACTCTCCATCCACTTACTTGATGTAGTGCTGCTCTCGGTTGGCTGCTTTTTCCTCTCTTCCTTCCTTCTTTCCCTCCTTCCTTTTCTGTCTTTCTTTCTTTCCTTCTTTCCGCTTTCTTCTGTCTACAGGTGGCTTAGCACTGAGTGACAAGTCAAATGGTTTCCTGTACACCATGAAACCATTTACTATGCTGGGTGGTAACCATATAACCAAATTATGGTACCTGGTGGTTTAGTGGGTAATTAAGGTGCTCCAGTTGGATTGAGCCTGTGGAGGTTTACATCCAAGGGGTGTTTTGGGTTTGTTGCTCATGTAATGCCACGCAGGGATGAGTGAGGCTGGCCACTCTCATCTTAAATGTCAAGACCAACTTGCCTAGCCCCGGGCTCTTATGCTTCTCATGGGGCAACACAGGATTAGATGATGAATAAAAAATGTATATGCTTATGGCTTGAATACATAATCAGGCAAGCTTTATAAGCACTTAGACTCATACAGGCCTTAAGATTTTCTTCCATCCTACAACCGAGGGAACCTCTAGAGAGAGATTCGTGCCTCAAGGCACTGTTACCAGTTACATTAAGCATATCTCCACAGCCAAACTGACTCTGGTGTGCTTATTCCATTCAGCCACAATTGTCTATTACTTTATCTGTGTGTCTATAGCCAGATGTCTCAGTCCCCTAAGGGGTGGCCACAAACAAATTGCTTCCATGTTCCTCTACCATTTGTCTGCTCTCCCTCCAACATGCACATCCCACTGTCATTTGTCTATTCTTCCATCAGCTTTTGCACTCCTCTATTGCATATCCACTCCATCTTTCCATCACTTCCTTTGTTTTGTATATACAGTAAAACCTCACTACACTGGACTATTTGGGGCCCAAGCCATTCCAATAAAAGTGACATCTGGATTTCCCACTGCTAATCGAGACTTTTCCAGTAAATCAGACATTAGTCCGGATCGTGCCAACGGTTTTTCACTTTGGTGTCGCCAACTGTTTTCACTACCAGTGCAGCACTGTACTTCATTATACATTCACTACAATAATCAAATGATATAAAATATATACATTGGGTACCCGAGTTTAGAGTTTGCATTATTCTGGCCATAAACTTGCGATACTTGTTTACGTGTAAATAGTTGTGTTCCTTCTGACTCGCAGCAGTATCACTCATATTTACCTCTTAGTTCAAGTTGTTCTCTGATATATTATTATAAGCAGTCTGCTGCGCAACACGTATAATTTTAGCAAGGTTTAGACTCGATAAAGATTATATGGTATGTAACGCACACAAAAATATTTTCAGACATGAAAAGCGTCATGGCCACCTTCCAACTTCAACCCGCCAGTTCTTTCTAACTCATGGCATTATACCATTTGCCTCTTAACTTTTCTCAGATGCCACTGTAAATAATTTATTGCCTAACACAGTAAAATTTAAGCAGGGCTTGGACACAAAGCTCATAAGTAATTAAAAAAAAAAAAATGTAACCATTCCGACTCACTTGGCTCACCTGACTCTTCCCCCACCTTGCAGAGTGTTTATCATCATTCAGCTCCTGGTGAAGGATCCTTCAGAGCAAATCCTTTAGAATCATTACCTATTATCTCTAGGGCCATCGTCAAGGAACAGTGAATCATCCTCCTGATTGTCTTCACTGGCAGGAGCTAAACCGTGGATGGGAACTGGAGATGTAGCTTGCACCATGCATGCCATGTACCTTGTGGTTAATGCTTGGTGTCTTGAATTTATATTTTTATTAATATTACATACATATATACATACATCATCTAATCCTGTGTTGCCCCATGAGGAGCGTAGAAGCCCGCGACTAGGCAAGTTCGTCCTGACATTTAAGATGAGAGTCACTGGCATCACTCATCCCTAACCACCCCTTGGTTATAAACCCACGCATGCTCATTCCGACTGGAGCGTCCTAATTACCCACTAAACCACCAGGCGTCATAACTTGGTTTTATGGTTACCACCCAGCGTAGTAAATGGTTTCCTGGTCTGCAGAAAACCATTTGGCTTGTCACTCAGTGTTGAGTCACCTGTAAACAGAAGGAGGAGGGAAGAGTAAAGGAAAGAAAGACATAAGAGGAAGGAAGAAACGAAGAGAGGAAAGGGCAGTCACCCGAGAGCAGCACTACATCAAGTGAGTGGATATGTTGATCACTTCTCTATTTTTGTAGCATTTAGAAAATACTTATTTGTTACAACATAATTTTGAACACTGTTCAAATACTGTACTGTACACTTTATACACCTGAATATTTACTATGTTGCAAACTAAAGATGTTCACTTTGTCTGTATACAGTATTTCACTAATCACTCGTCACCCTCGAATGGTATATCAGGGAGGGACTTCCAGGGAAATGATGTGGGTCAGATTGAGGCATAGTGCTGGGGGGCAATAGCAAAGCTGCCAGCCTGCCACCAACCGACATGTGAACACAAACTGTGTGGACAAAACGGCTGCTCTGGACTAAGGTCAGGCAGTCCGAATCACTTCTAGCTTAATCGGAGTTTTCCTGATATGCTGTATAAGAATTTATTGCGGTTGGCTCCTCGACTGCGATAGAAGTGAATTCTGGTCTATTGAAATCCATTTTACTGTATATATAGAGTGCTCCAAAAATACAATTAACAGGATAGCATGACAAATACAAGTTGCTTCTGTTCATCCATCCATCATCCAATTCTATGTCACCCCATAAGGAGCGTAGGAACTCGGGCCTAGGCAAGTTGGTCATGACATTTAAGATGAGAGTGACCAGCCTCACTCATCCCTGAGTGGCATTATGTGAACAGTAAACCCCAACCACCCCTTGGATATAAGCTTACACAGGCTCAATCCAACTGGAGCACCTTAATTTCCCACTAAACCAGCAGGTGCCCTAATTTGGTTATATGGTTACCACCCAGCATAGTAAATGGTTTCCTGGTGTACAGGAAACCATTTGGCTTGTCATTCAGTGTAGAGTCACCCTTAGGCAGAAGGAAGAGGAAAGAATTAAGGAAAGAAAGACAGAAGAGGGAGTGTAAAGTTACCTGTAAGCAAAGAGGAAAGAAAGAAGGAAAGAAAGGCAGACGAGGAAGTCTGGAAGAGAGGAACGGGCAGACACCCAAAGCAGCCCTACATCGAGTGAGTGGATGGTATATACAGGCATACCCTGGTTTAACGTTGCAGTTGGTTGGGTAAAACGTCATCGTTAGGCGGGGTATCATGTATCGGAGTCCTTTTAACATGTAAAGTAATGTGGAGCGTTTACCAGCCTTAGGTTTTCCCCCCAAACCAAGCCCAAAACCCACCCAAATGAGCCCCAAAACAGGTTTAAAGCCAATCTAAGTGGCTATTGTCTATCAAGGAAGCTAATGTAAGCCTAACACCTGTAAATAACTTACTAAACCAACAAATGAAATCTGAAAGTCGTCAGATATGTCTGGAAAAACATCAAGCTTTGTGACCTGTATCCTAAAATGACAATATTCATCCCACCCATGGCTAAAACACATTAATCTAAGTCTAAAAACAGTTTAAAATATCGTCAGAAATTGGTTAAAAAAAAATCAACACCCATCGTTAAACCAGGGTTTGGCCATCGTTAGATGGGGTATGGGGTATTTCTACCTCCATTATTAAGCCGAGGTATCGCATCTAGGGGTATCGTATATCGAGGTATTACTGTACAGTATGTATCTTTGTATCTAATATATATATATATATACACACACACACACACACACACAGTAGGCGCGGAAAGTATTGACGTTTTTTTGCCGACGTCATTCTTTTTCGTGTTAAGTGAAGTAGGGTCAATACTACCCTCCCCTGTGATGCGAAATGAGCTGACGCTTTTTCAACGGGAGCTGGCAACCCTGCTTGATAGGTTTGGCACCACAGGAGCAGGCTCAGTAATGTTTGGGCAGCCACAGGAGGAGGATTGTCTCTGTGTGTGATGCACCACGAGGGCATGTTTTGACTCAAATAACACAGTTATTTGGTTACCTACCACATTCTCATCATGCCTAAAGTAACCACAAGCAAGGACAAACGTGTGGAAGTGATTACTTTATACAAAGCTGGCCACAAACTCCCATTTATTGCAAATCAGATGGTGTTAGACTGAGGACAGTGCAGAGACTGGTGAAGCGGTTCAAGGACAGTGGGGAGGCCATTCCTCCCACTCCACTTCCCAAGCCTGGGAGACCTCGTAAGACAACCTTCAGGACCCGTCAGCTGATCTCAAGGCAAGTTAGCAAGGATCCAAGGCTAACAGCACGGGATTTAAAAGAAAAGAACCCACAGTTGCTGGCAGATGTGTCTGTCAGAAGTGTGCAGCAGCTGTTGCATGACGATCTGGGCTACAGGAGTTTTTGTGCTCGTAACAAACCACTGCTAACTGCACTTCAGAAGAAAAAGAGAGTAAATTTTTGTAAGAAATATCTTGCCTGGAGTGAGGAGCAATGGAAAACTGTGCTTTGGAGTGATGAGTCAACATTTACTGTCACTGGTACCCCTTCATCACGAGTGTACCGCAAACCAGGCAGTGACCCCCTGGATCCTAAGTACACTTCCAAGTTTGTTAAATACCCAGCCTCACTCATGGCTTGGGGCTGCTTTACATATTATGGTGTTGGTAGGTTGGTAATTCTACCTGCAAATGAAAAAGTGAACCAGAACAATTATTTGGAGCTCTTATGTGATGTTTTAAGTGACTCTTTTGATAAAACCAAGGCAAGAGTATTTATGCAAGATTCTGCCCCTGCACATGTTGCAAAGTCAGTGAAACAGTGGCTAACAGACTGTGAGGTTCCCTTTATTCGAGATTGGCCCGGAAACAGCCCAGATATCAATCCCATTGAGAATTTATGGGCGCACATGAAGCGGCAGCTGCGTAGTATGGACACATCATCTTTGCCTAAACTTGAGGCTGCAG
>JAGKTI010040984.1:0-10318 GCA_018397915.1 Birgus latro
GTATATATATATGCATACACACACACAGGTCGCCGACAGAGCAGCAGCTACGTGTGCTGACTGTGGAGAAATATCACTAAAACAGCAGCAAGAAGGAGGCCAGCCTACTGTGATTATGTGAACTGAATGCATGAGGTGGTACCGTCTGATAAGTCAGAGGATTCAGTCAGATAAGTGCACAAGACACAGAAGAAGTTAAAATTTTCATACGGCTATATAATGGCAAAAGAAGGGAGTCCTTTGTTTACATTCAATGAAGGTGAACTTGCGGGTTTCTCCAAAGACGAGCAGAGTCAGAGGAGTATTAAACTCAACTAAACAAGAGTAGCAGGTGTAGAGAAAATGGCTGAGAGGAGTGCCCAGGAATTTAAAAAGTTATGTTCAGTAATTAGAGAGTTGCAAGAATGAACATTACAACAAGAGAGAAAGATTAAGGAATTGAAAAATGAGTCACAGAGAATATGTTCACGTAGTGTGGGGCAAGAGAGATAAGTAACAGAACTGAAAGTGAGTAATCAACCAGCCACAAGTGAAATAAATACGGTTTAGAAGAAGAATAAGAGGCTGCAAGAAGAGAGGGATAGGAAGAAAAGTAAGAATAATGAGAATAAACCAAAAACAAGGATGCAAGATGAGCACATTAAGGAAATCAAGGAAGAGCACAGGGGGTGGAAAAAAAATGCAGGAGGAGGGGAAAACAAACCTAAAGGAGATTATAACACAAGAGAAAAGAAAACAAGGAAAAGGTAGAGAAGGACATAATCAGGGTACTAAAAAAAGAATCACTGGTCAGAGATGCAGCAGATGAGTTAAAAGTTAAAGTGCATGAAAGAAAAACCTGTCAGTGAGGTAAGAAAGAGAATGGGAAGAACTGAGAAGGGCAAAGGAAATAGTGTCAATAGTTATGGAAGGAAATGACGAAGCCCAAGAGGAGATCGAAGAAGTGTTTAGGCTGGGAAAATATGTGTAGGGAGGGGCAAGGCCACAAAATGTAAAATTTCAATCTCACGTCATGGTAAATGAAATAATCAACAAGATTTGGAAATTAGCTGATAAGGAGGGATTCAAAAATATCTGGAAAAGGAGAGACACAAATGAGGAAGAAAAAGCTAAAATAAAGGAACTTGTTGAGGAAGCCAAGAAAAAAATGACTAGAGAACACAGGAAGAGAAGGCAGTTCTATTGGAGAGTTATGGATCAGAAGTTGAGAGAGAATGAGAGACAAGGACAAAATGAGTAACAATGCAAAAGACTGAAAGTGGCATATGCTAATGCAGATGGTCTAATCTCAGCAAGGCTACAAATAATCGATTTCTTGAGGGTAAACGAGCCAGATATTATATGCCCTGCAGAGACCAAGCTAAGAGAAAATAATGAAATGCAAATGGGAGATGGGAAATACAAAATATGGAGAAGAGACAGCGAATAAAAACTGGTAGGAGGAATGATGATAGCAGTGAAAAACAGCCTAAATGTGGATAGTATGGAACTGGGAGAGAGTAGGGCTGAAGTGATAAACATGGTAATAGAAACCAGAGGGAAAGGCAAGAGAGACAATGCGCTAGCACATGTCCCCCCCAAGAGATGGGCATGGAATGAGGAGGAATACCAGATGTTGTCAGACAGAAAATGACTGAAAAAGTAACAACATACTGTAATCCTGATGGGTGACTTTAATTGTAAAATGGTAAACTGGGAGAAGTGGGACTCAGAAAGTAGTGAAGATTCATGGGGCAGTATACTGTTAAATATAGAAAACAATAATGTAATGATCCAATGGGTCAAAGAATTAGAGGTGATGACACACCAGTAAGACTAGATTTAATTCCAACCAAAGAACCTGATGCCACTGAATCTCTGAATATATGTGTCCTATAGGAAAAAGTGATAATGTTGTGATGGAGTTCCAAATGACAGAAAGATGTGGGGAGACAAGAAATGAGCAATACAGGCATGGAAGATACAACTTTGAGAAAGCAAACTTTAATGGATTAAGAATTTTTTTTTGAAGACGTGGACTGGTAAGAATTCAGGGAAACAAGAGAGATACAGAAGAAGAGGGATATCTTTCTAGACTTCTATAGTACAGGTGTGGAAATGTGCCAAAAGTTAGTGGGAAAGAGAACTGGAGAAATGACTAGTTCAACAAAATGTGTAAGACAGCAAAAAAGGGAAGGGATAAGGCATGGAACAAATGGAGAAAGAGAGGTAATGACAGAACAAAGGAAGAATATAAAAGCACTAGAAATGAATATAAAAGAATACGTAGAGAAGAAGAAAGAAATTTCGAAAAAGGTATAACTAACAAATGTAAGGATGAACCTAAATTGTTCTACAAGTTTCTTAAGGGCAAACTGAAACACAAGGAAGGAATCAATAGGCTGAAAGTTGAAGGAATTGTCTATACAGATGTGGCTATGCAAGATGAAATAATGAACAAATGTTTCTAATCAGTCTTCACAAGAGAAAGTGATTTTGTGGAAGAGCAAGGAAAGGCAAGAAATGTAGTGTTTAAAGAGCAAGAAGTGTAAAAATTACTGGAAACTCAAGATGTAGGGAAGGCCCCAGGACCAGACGGGATCTCTAATTGGATACTAAAGGAACAAGGAGAAGAACAGGCAGATAAGATTCACGGTCAACTTGAGTGTTCTCTGGAAGAAGGGAAAGTGCACTGGGAATGGAGAAGGGCCAATGTGTTACCAATTTATAGGGGGGGAACAAGAAAGAAACCCTGAAGTACAGACCAGTGTCCTTGACCAGAATGGTCGCAAAATTGTGTGAGACAATCCTGAAAGACAGATGGATAAAATAGCTGAAGGAGATGGATAATTTGGCAGAAAGTCTGTTTGGATTCAGAAGTGGAAGGTTGTGTATTTCCAACTTGTTGAGCTTCTACTCTAGGGCAATTGACATGCTGCAGGAGAGAGATAGTTGGGTGGATTGTATTTAGATCTGGAGAAAGCCTTTGACAAGGTACCCCACAAGCAACTAATCTGGAAATTAGACTACATGGGAGGACTGAAGGAGAACCTCTTGGAGTGGATGACAGGCTTCTTGAGAGACAGACAAATGAGGACAATAATAAAGGACAGGATGTCTAGAGGGGGAGAAGTAACAAGTGGAGTCCCATAGGGCTCGGTGTTAGCACCTGTAACATTCCTGATTTACATAAACCATATGGTAGATGGAATGAACAGCTATGCAAGTCTGTGTGCTGATGATGCAAAGATCTTGAGGAGAGTAGAAGTTGAAGAAGACTGTAAAATGCTGCAGGTGGACCTGGATAGGATTCATGATTAGAGCCGGATATGGGAAATGAAATTCAACGCAAAAAAAAAAAAGTAATATATTAAAAATGGGTAAAAGTACCAAGAGATCATCACTGAATTATTTGATGGGTAATGAACCAATAAAAAAATTAAAAAAACGAGGAGGAGGCTGTAGCATGGACCGAACAGGGTGGTACTCCCGAGAGGAATGGGGATGCTGGTGAAAGGGAGAGCTGGAGCTCCTGTTTCACTAGCTACCTAACCATCCCCCTCTGCTGACCTTTTCAGTGTGACAGTAACATGGAGAGTAGACCAGCATACTCTCCCAAACATTTCTTCTAACTATCCTAAGCAATACACATCACATATCACACAACGTATCCCACTATGTTACAGGGGTTGACGCCAGCAAGGGCATGCGGCCAGAAAACTTTACTCCCGCTACCTAGTGGTGGACTTTTGGGGGGAGGCGTGACGGGGGTTCTGCCAGCATAGATCATGGGTCCGGGGCAAGATGGGTCTCGAACCTGTGCTAGAGGCTACAGGGCACTGCGGTTCATAGGTTGCTACTTCCTCCCAATAGAGAGGGGCCCGAACCTGGGAAAAGCGCTCCAGGAGGCTGCCCTATCAGTGGGTGTATAATGGCGGGGCAGTTGCAGTGCCAAGGCGCACTTGGAGGGTGTCCCTGTAGCTATCCTGGCAAGGTGCCCCAAGGCCACTACCACAGCCACTGGTAAGCCATTTTTTTTTTTTTTTTTTTAATGCAAGGAAGAAGGAACCAAAGGCCAGGGCCCACATACTGTACCTTCCAAGAAAAAGTAAAAACAACACAAAAGAGAGCCAAATTCAAGATCCAATCATTTCGAGATGCCTGGACACACTGCGTTTGAAAGATTGGAGATCATAGGAAGCAGGGAATACAGACAGAGGGAGACAGTTCCAGAGTTGACCAGTTGCATAAATGAAGGACTGGAAGTAACGGTTAACTCTTGCATTAGAGAGTTGGACAGAAAAGGGATGAGAGTTTGTTGCTAGACGGGTACTACGTGCCCGTCGTAGAGGTGGAGGGATGCAAGCAGACAGTTCAGAGGAACAGTGACCATTGAAGTAGCGATAGAAGAGAGATAAAGAAGCAACAGTGCGGCGAAGAGACAAAGGTTGAAGGGAATCAGTAAGAGGAGGAGAGTTAATGAGACGAAAAGCCTCTGACTCCACCCTATTGAGAAGAACTGCATGTGGGGAGCCTCCCCACACATGAGAGTTGTACTCCATACACGGGCGAATAAAACCCGTGTACAAGGTCAACATCTGTGCAGGGGTAAAAAAAGTTCGGAGTCGGCCCAGCACACCTAATCTCTTGGAAGCAGATTTCATAAGAGATGTAATATATTCTTTCCAAGACAAATCCCGAGAAAATGAAACCCCTAGCATGTTCAAGGATGATGCAGAACTGAGCTGGACATTATTAAACATTAGTGGGTAATCCTGAGGAAGATTTAGTCGGGTTGATAAGTGTAAGAACTGAGTTTTTGATACATTAAAAATAACAAGATTATTTTTACCCTAATCAGAGATATGAGCCAAGTCAGACATTAGGTGTGCCACAGCCTCATCCCTTGTTTGCTGAAGTAACTGCCGAGATGGACGTTGCAGAAATCAAATAATTGAATGGAAAGGTGAAGGGTGGAATCATCAGAATATGAGTGGATAGGGTTAGATGTACAGCTTGGAAGGTCATTGATGAATAAAAGAAAGAGAGTTGGTGATAGGACAGAGCCCTGAGGAACACCACTGTTGACAGGTCTAGGAGAAGAATGATGGCCGTCTACAACAGCAGCTATAGAACGACCAGAAAGGAAGTTAGAGATGAAGGCACAGATAGAAGGATAGAAACCGTAAGAGGGCAGTTTGGAAATCAAAGATTTATGCCAGACTCGATTGAAAGCCTTTGAGATGTCAAGTGCAATGGCAAAGCTTTCGCCAAAGTCCAGAAAGGAGGATGACCAGGAGTTTGAAAGGTAGGTGAGAAGGTCGCCAGTGGAGCGTCCCTGACGGAACCCATACTGACAATCATAAAGAAGGTTGTGACAGGAAAGATGCTTTAAAATTTTTCTGTTAAGAACTGATTCAAAAACTTTTGATACAAAGGATGTTAAAGAAATTGGACGATAGTTAGAGGGTTGGGAATGGTCACCCTTCTTTGGGGCTGGCTGAATGAGAGCAAACTTCCAGCAAGAAGGAAAGGTACAAGTTGAGAGACAAAGGCGAAAGAGTTTACCTAGGCAGGGTGTAAGCACAGAAGCACAGTTTTTGAGGACAACAGGAGGGACTCCATCAGGCCCATATGCCTTGTTAATACTGAGGCCAGTGATGGCAGAAAATACACCAGCTGAAGAAATTTTAATGCCAGTCATGAGGAAGTCTGAGGGGGGAAGTGATGGAGAAACAGCACCGGAACAGCTGGTGGGCTAGAAGTCCCAGATCCACTGCCTGGACCTCGGACTGTGCAATGGGTGGGGCCTGTGGAATGTTTACCCCCCCCTTTATCTCTACTGATTACTACTGAATACAAGTACAGTATAAGCAGCAAAGCAAGCCTAAGGACAGTAAATCACCCAGGGGGATTACAGTGGGTTCGTGGAATGTGGGAAGTTCGAGGGGAAGAGCGGGGGAAGTCGTTGAGGCATTTAGTAGGAAGTGGGTGGCTGTGGCATGTTTGCAGGAAGACCAGTACAGGGCTGGATCAGCCAGAGAAATTGTTGGGAAGGATTGCTACTATTAGTTGTTTTGGCAAAGGGGGACTGACGGATATGGGGGTGTGGGTGTGTTGGTTGCCGAGAAATGGGTGGAGTATGTTATGAATGTTATAAGAGTAAGCGATAGGATATTGGTAGTGAAAATTTTGATTGGTCAGAAAATGATTGCAATTATATCGGCATATGCTCCACAGGCAGGGTTGGATAAGGTAGAGAAGGGTAGGTTTTGGGATGATTTAATACGTGTAGTAGGTGGTATGGGGGATGATGAGATAGTGGTTTTGGGAGAGGATTTAAATGGTTATGTGGGTGAAGCAGCTCAAGGTTATGAAGGGGTCCATGGGGGATGTGTATATGGTAAAAGAAATGCAGAAGGGGAAAGAATACTCGAGTCTGGGGAGGCAATAGACATGACTGTGCAACACACATTTTAGAAAAAGAGTGAGTAGGCTGATTACATACGAGTCTGGGGGAAATAGCAGTCAGATAGATTATTTTCTGGTCAGGAGGGTTGATAGGAGGTTAGTGAGGGATGTTAAAGTTATAGGAAGGAAGCAGTGTGTGCAGCAGCACAAAATATTGATTTGTGATATGGTGCTTAAAGAACGAGTGATGAGATGGAGGACATATGTACCTAGGAAGAAAATATGGAAGCTGGGAATCCAAGAAGTAAGGGATGCCTTCTATAGTGAGATGAGGAGAGTGGTGGCTGAACAGGGAGCCGTAGACAGAGGTGTTAATGAACAGTACAAAGCCCTTAAGAACAACCTCATGAGAGTTACCGATGCAATATACGGTTGGGCAAGAGGCCCCCCAAGACATAAAGCAACTTGGTGGTGGGATGAGGGTGTAGAAGCCGCAGTTAAGGAGAAAAGAAGGCTTTTCCGGGAATGGAAGAAAGGTGGTAACAGGGAGGAATACTTGGCTGCCAAGCGTAGGGCTAGAAGACAGGTATACAGGGCGAAGTCTGAGTCACAGAGACTTTTACCTGATAATCTAAATCATGGGGAAAGGAAAAATATGATATTTAGGGTGGCAAATCAGATGAAGAGGGATAATCGGATATTGTAGGTGAGCAGTGTGTGAAGAATGATGAAGGAAGGGTAGTGGCAAACAGTGGAGATATTAAAGATGCATGGAGAAAGCATTATAGCCAGTTGCTGAATGAGGAGAATGACTAGGACAGGGAAGGTTTGGAGCCAGCAGATCCAGTGTTTGGCCCTTGGCCTTTGTTTGACACCGCTACTGTGACCGAGGCAATAGGCAGGATGCGGGTGGGGAAGGCAGCAGGTCGTCTGGGTTGACTGCCGAAATGTTGAAGGCCTCAGGAGATATTGGGGTGAGGTTAGTCACTGATCTGATAAACATGATTATATATGAGTGTGTTGTCCCAGATGAATGGCTGAAGAGTGTAATTGTAAATGTGTACAAAGGGAAGGGTGATGCTCTAGAAAAAGGAAATTATAGAGGTATTTAGCTCTTAGATCAGATAATGAAAGTAATGCTAGAAGGTATGATTAGAGAAAGAGTGAATATTGATGAGATGCAGTTTGGGTTTATGCCAGGCAGGGGGACCACTGATGCCATATTCATTGCTCGACAGCTTCAGGAAAAATATTTTGGATAGAAATGGGAACTGTATTTTGTTTTCGTTGATTTGGAAAAGGCCTTTGACAGAGTCCCTAGAGAGGTTAAGTGGGCAATGAGAAAGCTAGGGTTGGAAGAGTGGCTGGTTAGGGTTGTTATGGCCATGTATGAAGGTGCTCGCACCTGGGTAAGAGTGAATGAAGATTTGAATGATGAGTTTTCCGTGAATGTTGGTGTGCATCAGGGGTCAGTTTTGAGTCCCTTGTTGTTTATCATGGTACTTGAAGCTCTCTCACGTGACTTCAGAGATGGACTCCCGTGGGAGATGTATGCTGATGATTTGGTGTTGATTGCAGAGAATGAAAAGGACGCGAAGGAAAGATTTAGGAAGTGAATAGATGGTATGGGACACAAGGGCTTAAGGGTAAATGCAGATAAAACAAAAGTGATGGTATCTAGGGTTGGTGGTGGTACAGTCAAAGAAGAGGGAGAGTGGCTGTGCAGTTTGCCACAAAGGTGTGGGAAGTAATTCCATCTTGTGAAGTGTTTGTGATAAATGGGTGCACAAGAGATGTAGTGGTATTAGAGGTAGACTGCGAGATAATGCTGATTGGGTGGCGGTACAGTCAAAGAATAGGGAGAGTGGCCGTGCAGTTTGCCACAAAGGTGTGGGAAGTAATTCCATCTTGTGAAGTGTTTGTGATAAATGGGTGCACAAGAGATGTAGTGGTATTAGAGGCAGACTGCGAGATAATGTTGATTTTATGTGTGCAGCATGTCGGGGAGAGCAGATAGAGATTGTTGCGCATAAAAGGACTGAACTTGCTGGTGAGTCTCTTCAGTGCATGGAGGAGTTTTCTTATTTGGGAGACATGTTATGTGCTGGGGGTGGGGCTGGAGCTGGGTCGGTTGCTAGGGTGAGAAGTGGTTGGAAGAAGTTCAGGGAGCTGTTGCCTCTCCTGACATTGAGAGGACTCTCCTTACATGCTAAGGGGTCTTTGTATGCAGTGTGTGTTAGGAGTGTGATGCTGTATGGTGGTGAGACCTGGGCAGTAAAGGATGAGGATATTTGCAGGCTTAATCCCTTAACCGCGGGTTGTCACTTCCGTGATGCTCAGGCGCAATGGATCATACTGCATGCCGTCACTTTTGTGATTTTGCGTTGTTTTGAATTCGCCTGGGCTTTCAGGTGGTGACTTGTATCATCTATCAGCACTGCTAATGTCCAACAATAGTCACAGCTGCTAATGTCATCAGTACTCCCATCCACTGTTGACAATTTAGCCATTTTCCACCATTCTAGACTCCCCTCCCTACCTCCCCTTCACTACTCTCTCGTGTCGTCTGCTCAGCCGCTCTGTGCTACATAAATCTTCCCCGGATTTTTCCATTGATTTCATCCACTGAAATGAGCCCTAATCCCTATTCTTATACAAAATAATATATATATAAAAAAATAAGGTAACTGATAGTGCCATACACCCGGAACTGGCTAATTATCACTTGGCAATACCCAACCTGCACTCGTTTTCTATCTAATTTCCCCTGGTTTTTCCCCCGTGAAATATGCTGTATAAGCTATTCTCGTAATATAAATGTATATAAGAAAGGAAGGGAGAAGCCTGAGTGATATTTATATTCATCTGGAACTACCTAATTTATTACGTATTGTCTTGATTTCCTACGAATTATTTCTCAGCATATACATTAGCAGCTGAAATTTTCAACTTTTGGCTACTGAGATAAGTACATCTCAGTTCACTGTCGTCCTTCAATGTGGAAGCACGTTGCAGTCACACCTCTCCATTTCTGCCGCTTTTGCGCCCATTATAAAAGGCCCTGTGACCTCTACTCCTACTAAACATCGTGTGGGAAGCGGTAAAGGACTGTAAATATATATAAGTGTAATAAAGTACTAGAAATAATAAAGTGTGAGTGTGTATATGAATAAGAAATGACAAAACAAGCGGCAAATTAGCGCGAGTGGGAGGCTCGTAAGAGCTCGTAGTAGTAGGAGTTGTTCCCTAGGCAGTCTGGCCGAACAGCCCCGAGTCTCTAAGGAAGGCCATGGCAGAGACTGGGCTTTCCCACAGAGCTCTCAAGGAGTGTATGTTGTGTTGTTGGCATAGGTGATTGTGTGCAATGCAGACTTCCATGATGTGCTTAATTGTATGGGGTGCTGTGTTACATCCTGGACAGGCGTCAGCGACGGAGTCATCCAGCCTCTTCTGATATCTCAAGAGGGCTGGATGATGCCCACATCTCAGCCTGCCCAGATGGACCCTGCCCTCACGGGGGAGATAGGATTCAGAAGGATGGATATCAGGAGGCCGTGCATGCAGCTGTGTGTTGTCTTTGAATGACTGAATGGAATGGCAAGTGATTTGAGTATGAATATGCTTCTGGAAGCTGGTCTGAGGCGGGCAGGGGGGAAGAGATGATAGTGTTTGTGTATGATATTGTGTGCTGGGAGTTGTTTTGATGTTCCT
Source organism: Birgus latro (assembly GCA_018397915.1). Classification (NCBI taxonomy): domain Eukaryota; kingdom Metazoa; phylum Arthropoda; class Malacostraca; order Decapoda; family Coenobitidae; genus Birgus; species Birgus latro. The sequence goes on from JAGKTI010040984.1 coordinate 10,102, forward strand.
TGGTGTGTGTGGATGTGCTGCCATGTAGTGTAGTGGATGTTGTGGGTTTGTGGAGGCTGCAGCGAGAGTTTGGGTGCCTCTCATGTCTAGATGATCCTTGACTTTGAGGACTTTGGTTTCTTGGTGGAGGTGGTCTGTAGGTGTAGTAGCTGTGCAGCCTGTGATTATTTTTAAGGCCTTGTTTTGTATAGTCTGAAGAGTGTTGTAGTGTGTTTTA
>JAGKTI010040985.1:0-10318 GCA_018397915.1 Birgus latro
GACCAGTTCTCAAAAACAATGGATCACCCTTTTGCATGACCCTCAACTCATCCACTAAGTTTGAACAAAATCAGAATAAAGTTGTGCTGGTTATTTTGTTCACACACATTAGACACGCAGGACGAACTTTGATCTTGCCCTCTCACCTTGATCTTTGACTGATTGTTCCTAAAATTAAATCCCAATCGTCTTGCCTGATCCTTAACATTTCCGCCAGGTTTGCTACAAATTAGACAAAACTATGAGCTGATCTTCCCCAGTGACCTTGGGCTTTGGTGTTTACTGTGACCTTGACCTTTGACTCATTGCTCACAAAATCCAGACTTTTTATTCATGCCTTATCCTCAATCCTTCCACCAAGTTTGGTCTAAATCGGATAAAAATTGAGTTGACCTTGCCCTGCGACCATAATCTTTGACCTCTTATCCTCACGTACAATGGACTTACTCCTTGGCTGACCCTCAATAATTCCACCAGGTTTGGCTAAAATCAGATCAAAACTGAGTTATTTTAGTAAACAAACAAGTAATTCAAGAGATGACCTTGCCCTATGACCTCGACCTCCGATCATTCTCAAAATTAAATCTCTTCATTCCTAGCTTACTCTCAACCCTTCCCCTAAATTTAGTTGAAATTGATTTAAAACTTTTTAATTTAATTTTGTTAGATCAAACTTTGACCTAGCCCTGTGACATTGACCTTTATTCTGTTGTGCTAAGGAAAAAACAAAAATAAAAAAGCGTACTCTCTGGCAAAAATCCTCTACCCTTACACCAAGTTTTTTTTAAAGTCGGATGAAACTTTTTACTTTCGTTCAAATACACATGCTTGGGTGAGACCGTCAAAACAACGCACACTCTAGCATCGCGAGCGCAAAATATTAATAAATGGGTAAAGAGGCATTTCTGCTAAGTCTGTTATGCCAGCGAGAATAATCCTACTCATTGATTCTGTAATAAAGGGGTGACTATAAAGGAATGACCAAGACCCACACAAGCGTCATAAGCGGCTATTGATTTCCCAGTGTTTGGCATCGACGCAGGAATGATGTATTGGCGGGGGAGCGTGCATTAAACGGAACGAACCCCTGCTGTGTTTTTATAGTTTGTCTGCATTTGTTACTTCAAGATCACATACCGATAGATTGTTGGATAGACAGAAGGGTTGTTTTTGTCGTTGCTGTTGCTTTTGGTGTTGTTGTGGCCCCAGGAAAATCCGAGACGTGAACCCGATAGACTGGGGGCTTAAATTTCCTTCTCTTACAGTCCACCATCCTCCTTTATGGGGATAGGGAGGTAGCTGAGGGACGTTTGTATATCCAGACAGTTGAGCCGCCCAGTTATATCGGTGCCACTACGTGAAGGCGTCCCTCTTCAGCACGGGATAGGTAGGCAAGTAGGTAAGTGGGTGTAGGTAAGTGGGTGGGTAGATGGTTTAATAGGTGGGTACGTACAGTAGATTGTTAATTGGATTCACAGGTAGGTAGAGAGGTAGACAGATTGTGTGCTGGTACGTAGTTCTTTTTCTCTGCTGATTTTCATGTTACTCAAGAGGATGGATACACACACAGACGGACAGACAGACAGATAGATAGACAGATAGACGAAGAGATGGATAGATAAACAAGCAGACAGAGAGAGGTAGAGTAGCATTTAGATAATTGCCTCCGCCAAGGAGATTACGTTTTACCTGGCGTTGGTTGGTTCATCTGTCTGTCTGTCATTAGCAGGATTACTCAAAAAGTTTTGAATGGATTTTGAAGAAGTTTTGTAGAAGGGTGGGCCATGGGCCAAGGAAGAATTTATTAAATTTGGCGGGCGGATCCGGATACGGATCCTTTTTAATGGTAATAGCAATGGTGGAGGTACGCTCTCTCTGAGCGCTTTCTAGTTTATTATCTGTATTAATGCTTTCTTGGCTTTAAGTCTGTTACAAAAGATGACATAGGTACGGTAGACATATCGATATATAAAAAGATAGACAGGTAAATGGATAGGCAAGTATGTTGGTAGATAGATACAGTTTATTGATCTGCCTCTTTTTAATTCTGTCTCTGTTTTTACTCAAGGTCGCTTTGGTGGCTAGATAAGTAGGTAGGAGTATAGACAGACAAACAGACGCATTGACCTCCACTATGATATACGTTTATGAGGAGGAGGAGGAAGAGGAGCAGAAGGAGGATTGATGAATGATGATTGATGATTAATGATGATGATGATGATGATGGGGAGGAGGAGTAGGAGGAGGAGAATTGATAAATGATGATTGATGATTAATGATGATGATGGTAATGATGATGATAATGATGATGATGGGGAGGAGGAGGAGAAGGAGGAGGGGGATTTATGACTGATAATTGACGACGATGATGATGATGATGATGATGTTGATGTAGGCCTGCTATACACTACTCTCCAATCATCATTAATAACCTGTAATTTAGAACTGAAGGAACACCCACTACACCTGTGAACCCTATGTCGTCTTGCATATTATACTCTTTTCACTTTAAGGCGGCCAAAAATTACCCATTATCGTGAGTACTGAACTGTAATATTAGATTAAAATGTGTTGCTAGTCACGAAGAAGTGATATGGAGAGAATGTGGAGTTTTATCATTGTTTTCCTGCCGCTGAACTATGTAAATCAAGCAACAGAAAAGAGCGAAAACCTAGGCCAACTTAATCTGAACCACTGAACGATTATATGCTGCTTCGGAGGGCCTTCTTGCTGTGATTTGTAGTCATTACTTTACCCCTGTCTATTTGGCCGAGCAGACCCGTCAACCATAAGTAAGCAACTGGTTCTGTGGGGCCATCTTACAGGGGATTCGACCCCCCTTGTGCATGTCAGCGCCTCACCAGGGCCTTCCCACGAGGAGGTTTGGTTCCCGGGTGGACGCCGTAGATGCGTCGTTCCACCCAGGTTGCACAGTGCCACCACGTGTAGGCTTCTGGTCAGCGTCTCTTAGGGAAAAGGTTAAATAATGGCATCTTTCTTCACCACAAATTTCAGTTCTTCATCATCAGATTTTGTGAAGAATATCAGTGTGAGCAGTGAAGATGGCGAAGACTGGTGGTTTATGGAGACTTGTGATGACTGGAGGGGCAGGAGTGGTGTGGCTGGGTAGGGGTAGGGTGGGGGTGGGGGCAGGAGTGGTGTGGGTGGGCGGGGTGGGGTGCGGGTGGGGGCAGGAGTGGTGTGGCTGGGCGGGGTGGGGTGGGGGAGGGTGTTGCAGACCATCACCACCACCACCACTCCCCACAACTAAACCATCACACACATTACACCTACTGTTGTCATTACCACCACATTCACCACCACCACCACCACTCTCATCACCACCCCTATCACATCATGCCACGCCACACCACCACCAACATACTCATCACCACCCCTACCACCATCTCACCACACACACCACCCCCACCACCACCACACTACCACACCACCACCACACCACACGTCACCCTGCAGAATTAAGGAGAATTATTGGGCATAAATTAAGAGGGTTCTGAGTTTATGCGTCATGACATGTACGTCCCGAGGATCGTCCGAGCGTCGGGACGTACATGTCATGTGGTGGTGGTGGGGGTTGGAGGGTGTGTGAGACGTTATGGGAGGCTGTGCATAATGTAGACCTCATGCCACGCCACACCCCCCCCACCACCAACCACTAAGAATAATAATGATAATAATAATAATAATAATAAAAATAATAATAATAATAATAATAATAATAATATCACCAACCACAATACCACTACCACGATCATCACTACCACAACCACTAACCTCTCCACCACACTACCACCACCACCCCTCTAATTTCTACCACCACTATCACCGTCACCACTACCTCACCACCAATCTCCCCACCACACTGCTAGTTCCTTTACTGTCACCACCACTTCTCCTACTCTTCCTACCACCATCATCATCATCACCATCATCACCACCACCTCTCCATCACCACCAGCATCACTACTGCTACCTTTGCTCCGACTTCAACAGTTGCTCAAACCACCACCACCACCACCACTCCCCACAACTAAACCATCACACACATTACACCTACTGTTGTCATTACCACCACATTCACCACCACCACCACCACTCTCATCACCACCCCTATCACATCATGCCACGCCACACCACCACCAACATACTCATCACCACCCCTACCACCATCTCACCACACACACCACCCCCACCACCACCACACTACCACACCACCACCACACCACACGTCACCCTGCAGAATTAAGGAGAATTATTGGGCATAAATTAAGAGGGTTCTGAGTTTATGCGTCATTTTTAATACCATGTTTTACGAGTCCAGTGTTTATTATACAGGGTGGTCCGTAAAACTCATTTGGCAGTATCTTGTGTTCTGGACGGCTCAATCTGCTGGTGTGGGCCTGGGTGTAAGAGTTGGGGTAGGATGTGAATAAATACTGAGGGATAGACACCGATAACCCTTAGCCGTACCTGCAACACACAAGGAGAATTATATATGGACATCTCAGAAGTTTCATATACGTTCCATTTTAACGATGTGTGAAAGCGCTATCTCTTCATCTTTAATGCTGTGCTATAACAAGATATTAACAATTGAATATGGTGCTAGTCACGAATAAGTGGGATGAAGGGGATGTAGAGCCATCGTATTATCTTCTTCAGCCATTAAGCTACGTGAAAGAAGCTACAAAAGGAACCTGGACCAAACTGAGACGACAGAACTATAAACGTAAAACTTCCATCTCTCTGACCAGCAAGACATAAACCTGAGTATGATGCTAGCCACGAAGAAGTTCAGTACAAAGAATGCAGAGTCGTAGCATTGTCTTTTTCAGCCACTTAGTTACGGGAAATATGCTGCAAAAGGACGAAAATCTGGGCCAAATTGACGAAAAATAAGGACCAGTCGATTATTATTTTTTTGATGTCGGCTTAATAGATCCGTCTGTGTGTGTGAAGAAATTAAATCACCTTCGTATTCAAGAAACTTAAAGATCATTATTTATTTATTTATTTATTTATTTATTTATTTAATTTTGGGTATGTACAGTCGGCGTCATAAGTTGTGGCTGCGAGCACATCACATCTCGGTATTACTCTCCCTCCCTCACGTCCAGCAAGTAACTTTTGCAGGTTTAGTGGCCATAACTTTTACATTTTGTCAGTAATTCCCGCGCCACCACCCATCTGCTGATTGCTTGATGGACTGTACTGGTGCAGGCTCGTAGTAGTGGCTGTGGTAGTAGTAGTAGTAGTAGCAGCAGTAGCAGTAGCAGTAGTAGTTGCAACCTCAGGCTCATACGAACGTGAACCCAATGGACTGCAGGCTTGGTTGTTGCTCTGCAGTCTACCCATTCTCCATCTTTTCGGGACGTTTATATAGCCAGGCAGTGGAGCCGCCCTGTCATATCAGTGCTGCCACACGAAGGCGTCCCTCCCCAGCACCAGTGTGGTTAAATAAGGCGTATAGACACAAATTATAATTGAAGCTTAACATCCTATACAAGTGTGTGTGTTTTTCTTCCATTCTTCGTGGTGGCACTGATATAACAGGACGGAAGATCTGCCCAGCTATACAAACGTCCCTAAGCCTCCTCCCACATCCCCTAATGGAGGATGGTAGACTACAGGAAAGAGACAGCTTCAGCCAGCAGTCCACCGGGTTCACGTTTCCGATGATCCTGGGGCTACAACGACTGCTATTGCCGTTATTGCACTCCCTGTCTCTCTCATATACCGAATACATGCACCACTTCTGGCGGCCGTAACCTTATTTTTCTGCTATGACTCCCGCATGACCCATCTGCTGATTGCATGACCTACAAGCGTGTGCCTTTGAGATGAATACAAATAGTCTCGAAGTAACAAGAATATAAAAAGAAATAATACAGAATGCCTTGAACTTCACATTTATCCACTTCAAGATTATGTTGTTGTCCAAAACGAATTAAATAAGACTTCCTCGTATGGCTGTAAATAAAGACTAGAGCATTACTGCATATTCTCTTTCTTATTCCTTTTTCCTCCCGGCCGCTGCAACACTTTTGACGGTCATAACTGCAATATCTGCAACGATCCCTGTGTGATCCATCTGCTGATTGGGCCATAGGATAGAAGGGTATATGAGTGAGGACGGTGTGAATTGGAGAGAAGACGGCCTGATGGTGGAAGACAGGGTGACATGGAGGGGAGTTGTTTGTGGCCACCCCTTCCAGGATTAAGGTGACATACAGACAGGCAGATAGACAGATAGGTGGAGAGTACGATAGATAGATAGATAGATAGACAATAGATAGATAGATAGATAGATTGATGGTACCAAAAAGCATCATAACAGCTAAATCCTTTCAATTAGAGAACTGTTTTTTATGTTGACTTATTTCATAAATTGAATGTCCGCTTCAACTCAAGAAGTGAAAGCAGCCTCAATCACCCCCTGCGCAACAGCAATTAACGTAGTAGTGGTAGTAGTTGTAGTAGTAGTAGTAGTTGTAGTAGTAGTAGTAGTAGTAGTAGTATCATCATCATATTATTATTATTATCATCATCAGTGATAATTATTCATCATCATCATCATCATCACCAGCCATCACCATCAATCATCATCAGTCACCATCATCATCATCATCATTCTTACCGCCAGACGATTACATTAGTGGCAAAAGGGGCGGTGCGCATAACATCACCTTTGTACAATGAATCCCACATGACCCATTCACTGATTGCACGACACACAGACGCATCAACTCATTAGGACTCCATAGCGTCGATATTTCCAGGGGAAGACCACAATCAGGTGAGGGGACGGAACACAACAGGGCAAAATGTACGCTGCCTTGTATCATTCCTTTGCCGTGTCAGGGTGCTGGAGAGGGACGCCTACACACGGTGGCATTGATAAAACCGAGTGAATCTGTTGCCTGGCTATTCAGACGTCCCTCAGCTACGTCCCTGTTCCCAGAAAGGAGGATGGTGGACAGCAGACGTACAGCTTGAACCTGCAGTCCACTGGGTTCACGTTCAGATGAGCCTTGGGTTGCTGATACCAGTACTATTCTGCCTTTTCACTAACTTGGCCTAAAATTACCATCTTTCCAGGGTGAATGTTGAGTTGTAGCAATAGGTTAACACTAGACTATGGTGCTAGTCACGAAGAAAATGCTATGGAAAGGATATGAAGTCTTGGTATTGTCTTTTTCTGTCATTGGAAAACGTGAAACAAGCTTCAAAAGGACGAAAATTTGGCCCAAGTTAAGGTAAGAGAGCTGTAGTTTGTTTCCTTGGCATATTTTACTCATCCCTGCATAGCCCTCAGCGATATCGTTTCCCACAGTGCTTGAGTTTGTAATGAACAGTAAGATTCCAAGCAGATTTAACCCCTACAACATTTTCACTATATTTCTTTAGCGTTTTCTTGCCACTTTACATAATCCCCAGTGAAACAGAAACATTCCATCGACTGCCAAATTAAAAAAAGAAGTGCCAAACCTTGCTATCTCATCCTCCTTATGTACTTCATATATACAGATGGTTATGCTTGTGAGGTGGACTCAGGATTTCGAGGGTTTTCATGAGTGTTTGTCCCTTACCATTGGACATGAAGTTGGTGTTTAGCCCACTTAGGCGCTTTCTATGTCCTTGTTTGCAATCGAGTTGATGATGGTGAAAAGGAGGAGGACGAGGACGAGGAGGGCTATGATGGTGGTGATGGTGATGGTGATGAAAGTGAGAAAGGCAGGCAGACTGACCCTTGTTGATCTTTTACGCTGCCGGAGTCTCACAAATTGGTTTATACATATACAACAATATGCGCGCGCACACACACACACACACACACACACACACACACACACACACACACACACACACACACACACAGCAAAACACATTCACAGCGAGACACGACTAAATATACACACAGCGAAAAACACACACAACTTAATGCACACAAAAATACGCACAACTAAATACGTACAAAGAATAAAATACACACACACACATAAATACACACAGGCAAGTAATTACACACACAAGCAAATACACACACAGCGAAATACCTGCACAGATAATACACACGCAAATAAATGTGCACACCACTGAATACACACACAGCGAAGTATAGACACAACGATGTACACATACACCTCAGTACTCACATAGAACAAAATATACACTCAGCTAAATACACTCACAAAATTTAATACACACACAGCGAAAAACGCACACAGATAAATATACACACAATTAGATATACACACAAGGAAAATACTCACACAAATACTCATAGATATTCACTCAATGATATTCTCACACAACATGCACACACAACAAAATACACACACAACGAAATATACACACGTTAGGGTATACACACAACATGTACACACAGCTAAATGCGCGCACACATAAACTAGAAAGCCATCAGAGAGCGCATACCTCCGCCAATGCCATTGCCATGAAAAAAGATCCGGATCCTGACCTGTGGATATAGGATAAAGATCCGCCCCAAAATTTAACCAGTTGTTTCTTGGTCCGCGTCCCACTTTTCCACAAAATTTCACTGAAATTCATCGAGAACTTTTGGAGATATTGTGCGGGATACTCATCATCCGGATCCGGATCCGCCCCTAAATTTAATCATAGCCTCCTTGGCCCATGATCCACCCTTCCACAAAATTCCAGCACAATCCGCTCATAACCTTTTGAGTAACCCTGCAAACAGACAGACAAACAAACAAACGCAGGCTAAAATATAACATCCCTGACAGAGGCAATAACTTCACATAACTAAATACGCCCAAACAAAATAAGGCTATACCACTTCATTACGAGGGCGTCAAATTATTTCGTTCGTGCCCTTTCCAAATGATGATGATGATGATGATGATGATGACGATTCTTGCTGCCTCGACAAGAATCACCAACAGACACAGAACGAGTTTAGAATCTTGCCTGTAAGAGTAAAGCAGAATAAAGCCGTTTGGTGGTAATCAGAATTAGAAAAACATATATATATGATTGTGAACAGGTAAGGAAGCTCTTCATATATTTTAATGCTTTCCAGGGCTCATTAATTCTCACGTACACACTAACAGAGGCACAGAAAGCTCACACACATCACCACTTGGACACTCATACTGAACCATTTATACTGAGATTTTTGGGCTGCCTCATTCAGGAATATAGTTCTCTCAGCTGTACGTCTTTCGTCTTTTCACAGCTCATTTTGTATAGCGTAGTGGCAAGTCAGCACAACACGACGACCCTGCATCCTTTCCACGACACTGTTTCGTGGCTAGCATCATATTCTTGTGATTTTTCTCTTGCCACAGCTCAGCATTCAAGGTAGATGGTGATTTTATACCAAGTAAAAATGAAGAGTGTTATCGTTAACCTATCATCGACTTTTTTTTTTTTTACGTTATTTCACATGGTTTTACGGAAGAAAAATGAAGACTGTTTTAAAGAAATTCAGATTCTCACTCTACTTCCTTTCACAGCCACGATCGAACCTGCGATTTTACGAACAACAGTCCACTCCTGTCCACTCAATCACCCCACCCACCAAATGTGCACGAGATTATATAACGTATGTATTTAGTAGATGTATGTGTATGTATGTATAAATGTATATATGTATGTATTGTTATCAGAAAACAGTAAACTCCTTTCTGCAACCAGCTACAAACATTCACAGCAGCTGGTCTTCATCCTACCAATATGACGACGTATTTTTCAACCTTATTCTTGCTACTTACCAACGAAGGGATCTGTGAAAGCTGCATCCAACCCCACCTGTTCAGAAATTCTCTCGTCAGCTGAAGAAAATCGTCTGGAGGTAGCAGGGAATAAATTAAAAAAACGCTGAATGAGTAACGACTGCCAGCGATGAAAAGAAAATGGGGAATTAAAGAAGCTACTGTCACAGGTTTCAGATCTAAGTTTAATACAAGACAGTACCAATTTCTCAGACATTTTCAGTACACGCTTAGCATATGATGAATGCAATGACCAGACGATGCTGAAGAACACAGAAAAAGCGTATTCCAGAGAAGACTCAGACCTAGAATAAAGCGTCCTGTGCAGCACTGTGTGGTGGTGAGGTGAGGGCAGGTGAGGTGGGTGTGGGTGTGGTGTGGCGAGGGAAGGTTAAAGCTGCCTGGTTTCTTTTGCAGGGGGAGGAGGAGGTTGCCTGTCCTTCCTCTGCTATTGTTATCCACGTGATGCTGTGGGTGGGGTGGGACAGAGATCTTGTTGTGTATGCGTGGGACAGAGATCTTGTTGTGTATGCGTGGGA
>JAGKTI010040987.1:0-10318 GCA_018397915.1 Birgus latro
AGGGCCGAGGGACTCTGGGGCAGGTGACGTAGCCGTAGGTTGCTTCTGCGGGAGGCCTGGGGGAAGGTGGCCTTCGTCAGGAGGCAAGCCGTGGCTGGGTCATCCAGGGAGGGTCTTCATCAGAAGGCCGGCTTTCACTGGTGTCGTTTTGGGCCTTGGTCAAGAGGCTGGGCTGCTGTCAGGTCATCCAGGAGTGTTCAGTGGGGTGGTGTGTTATGGGGCGCCTGTTACTGCAGGCCCGTGGGTCGGGCCTAAGGGGTCGGCCCAAACAGAAAGAGCAGGCGCACCTGTCAGTGCCCGCTCTGCAGTTCTGGTCGTCGTTGCGTGGGGTGTGGGAGGTCATGCCCCAGGGTCCTGGGGATGTCCCAGCTGGTCCGTGGGCTGTGGTCTCTAGTTGGCTGAGCCTCCATCAGGGTTGATCTGCAGCGTCCCACTGGTGTACAGTCCATCAAGGTTGGGGGCTGCTGGGGAGCCGGTTGTAGGGCACAAATCCCAGGTATCAGGGGGCCTCTCCAGACCTCCTCCAGCTGCTGCTCCTCTGGGAAGGTGTCACTGGACAGGGAAGGGGTGAGGAAACCCTCCTTATCACCAGTGTTGATGGACAAGCCTGGGAAATCCTCAGGAGGGGAAGGCACTGGGATAGGGGGCTGGTGGCTGTCACCCAAGAGCCACGCCCCGTGAGAAATACACCCCGGGTGCGGCTGGTGGCCGTCACGGTGGTGCAGGTGTGGCTAGTGGCTGTCATCAAGGTGTGGCAGGAGGCCGTCACCAATGTCTTTCTTTCCGGTTTGTCTGTAGAGAGAACACAGCGGATGGTCGTCATTTCTTAACTGACGCGGCAGGAGGCCATCGCCAGGGGGTGGGAACTGAACCCGGGGGCGTGGCTGGAGGCCATCACCTTTCCCTCTTCCCATAAGGGTTTGTCTCGAGAGCGGCAGGAGGCCGTCCTTCCCCATGCCCAGCTGATGGCCTTTGCCCAGTATGAGTGAGGGAGGGAAGCAACGCCCGATTGGCAGGTGGCCGACTCCTGCTGGCTATCTAGGGCTGGTCTGGCGGGGGTGATATGTGCTGGAACTTATACCTTGCTGGTGGGGCACCTGAGTATGAAAGGGGCGTAGGAGATAGGTGCAGGTGGGCCCTTCTTGTGCTGAGCCGGCGCTTGCTGCATTCACTCCTCTGTTTTCTCTTCTTGGGGTGGTTGTCGTGTCCGGGGGTGGAGTTTTGGTGGTGTGCATTTCACCACCATCGGTGGGGGGAAAGTCACGTCCCCGTGCTTGGAGGTGGTATATGAAGGTGGTGGCGCTCTGGTGCCGTGGTGTTAGGTGGCGGAGGAAGGCAGTCCAGTGAGGGGTGAAGGGCATTGGGGTCCTTGTGGGGGGTGTGTGTGACAAAGAGGGTGGAGAGCTGTGTGGACTCTCCAAGGAGGTGCAGTAGATGATGAGTGCCTCTGATGTGTTTCTTCCCCTGAGGGGAGGCCCAAACAAAGCGTCTAATTCGCATGGTTGATGGTGATGAAGTGTTGGTGGGCTTTGGCTGTATGCTGGCCACTGGTGGGGAGGCCTGCTTTTTATGCAGCTGTAGAGAGGAGGAGTTGAAACGGTCCTCTGGGAGCGGGTCTGGTAGAGTTTTCCAGAGTGCCTGATGTATGTAGCATGTTACAGGGGCTGTGTTTGGTGGTATGGGCATCGTTGTTGGTGAGGGTGACAGGGTGTTGGTGTACTGATGGGGAGGGCGGGAGACTCGCCCCAATCTGGTGATGGCGGTGGTGAGTTTAGGTGCTGGTGGTGAGTGGTGGGAGGGAGGTCGGGTGCTGTGATGGTGGCGCATGTGCGTGGTGGTTGTGGTGGTGTGCGGGGAGTAGGTGAGGAGGCAGCGCAGGCATCTGGAGATGGTACGGGCGTGCTGAGTGGCTGGTCGGCAGGTGTACGATGTGAGGGGCATGGTGGTGCAGGTCGGCTGATAGTTTGATTGGTGGGGCGGTGCATGGAGGTGAGGTGAGGCGGCTGCAGGGGTGGGTGGTGAGGCAGGTGCAGAAGGGGGGTAGGAGTGAGGTGAGGTCTCGATTGGAGAGGGAGAGGGGGAGGAGGATGCGGAGGATGAAGAAGGCGTGAGGTAAAGTGCATTTGAATCCGTCCGAGGGGGGGCTAGGGGGCGTGGTGGACGGTGAGGGGGCGGGGCTGGTGAAAGCTGGCTGTGTGGTGGGGTGGGAATTTCCAGCCGTGTAGGGACGCACGTGCCTGTTGCGGCAGGTGCGGTGGGTGTTACGATATTTGACAGTGACTTGTTAGGGGTTGGGGATATCTGGCTGACGGTGTAAGGCCCAGTAAACCGAAGGGCTAGCTTGTTGGGGGTGGGGAGTAGATCTCCCGGTTTGTAGGGGTTAGATGGGAGGGTGTCTGGCTGTAAATCCTGTTGTTTCTGGAGGTAGTGCAGTCTCCTTTTGAGGTAGTGTAGGGGGTCGCATGTCGGGGATGTGGTGGGGGGCTTGATGTGATGTCGCAAGAGCAAGAGGAGAGGAGCCTCTCCAAAGACACGCTTGTGGGGGGAAATGCCGTTGTCTCTGAGGCAGTTCATGCCCCACTGGATAATATTTATGTGGGCTGGCCAGTCTTCATTTTTCGTTTCTTCTATGCGAGCTCACACTTGGTTGAGGAGGGTGTAGTGACTTCTCTCGCATATTCCGTTCCCTTGGGGCAAGTAGGGGGAGGAGTGAGAAATTTGATACCCGAACGTGGTGGAGAGATCCTGCCACACCTTACTGGTGAACTCTGGAGCATTGTCTTAGTGTAGTGCCTGGTGAATCCCGAAATACGGGAACACGTGGCGGACGAAGGCTTCTGCTATGGCCACGGCGTGGTGTTCTTTGGCCGGGCAAGCGATGAAGAACCTAGAATAGGTGTCCATGACCGAGATTATGTATCGGTAGCTGGCTTTGGGGGGTAAGGGGCCTATCACATCTACGGTGAGTAGTTGCCAGGGCTTGTGGGCTATCTTTCCTGTAGGACCTGGGGTGCGGGTGATGTGTTTAGCAAGGGCGCAGGCCCGGCAGGCTTGGACCACTTGATGGGGGAGATTAGAGGAGGCAGGGTTCCAATAAATGTCCCGAAATACCTGCAACAGTTTTTTGTGCCCAGGTGTATGCCGTTGTTAGAGTGGAAGTGGGTCATGGTGTCCAGGGCGATTTTGGGGTCGAGCGCAATGTGGCCGGTGGTGAAAAGATGATCGCCTTGTTGGTGGAGTTCAGTGAAGATATGGGAGGGCATCCAGTTGGGGTGGTGTTGGTTACGCCACTGTTGGACGAGTTCAGGCTCCGCACGAAGGGAGTGCACAGGCAGGCGAGACAGGGCGTCGGCATTGGTGTGGAGTTTGCCGGGGTGTTAGGCGATTTTGTAGTTGAACTCCTCCAGTGCCTCTCTCCACCGGATAAGCTGGGCGTTCTGGGTGTCCGATTGTCTAAGCCATTGTAGAGACTGGTGGTCAGTGATGATTATGACTTTCGTGCCAGACAAATAGGCCCGGAAGTGCTCGAGTTGTAGATATTATATAGGCATTAGCATATATCTCATAAACACAATGTACAGGATGTAGTGTCTGATGAGAAATCTCAATAACGTGGTTGTAGGTACTTGTGGGGAAGTCTATTATGGAGTATTTAGTTCAACCAGAATAAAGTCGTGTGACATATCAATGTGGTGAGTTACAGCACTCTTGGGTTACTGAGTTTTATTGCACAGTTATACTGATAGCGAGCTTAGCGTGACGGCGTCTCCCCTTTCTCCTCACTCTGCCCTAATTGTGTTCTCGGGCATATCCAGAGTTGTAAAAAGTACCCTGCTTTGACACTTAAGTAAAAGTATTGTTACACTGACAAAATATTACTCAAAGTACAAGTGGAAGTACCCAAAGTTAAATGTACTCAAGTAAAAGTAAAATAGTACCTTGTTCACGAAGTACTCAAGTAGTGAAAGTAAAAAGTAACTATTAAATTGTCTATCATCTCAGAGATTATATACAAATTATCTATCTATTTATCATCCAACCCTGTGTCGCCCCTGGGGCTGGGCAAGTTGGTCCTGACATTTAAGATGAGTGACCAGTCTCACTTACCCCAGAGTGGCATTTCGTGAACAATAAACCCCAGCCACTCCTTGGATATAAACCTTCACCAGCTCAATCCGACTGGAGCGCTGTAATTATGCACTAAACCACCAGGCGCCAAAATTTGGTTATATGGTTACCATTCAGCATAGTAAATGGTTTCCTGGTGTACAGGAAACCATTTGGCTTGTCACTCAGTGTAGAGTCACCCACAGGCAGAAGGAAGAGGAAAGAATGAAGGAAAGAAAGACAGAAGAGGGAGTGCAAAGTCACCCATAGGCAGAAGGACGAGGATAGAATGAAGGAAAGAAAGATAGAGGAGGACGGAAGGAAAGAAAGATAGAGGAGGACGGAAGGAAAGAAGGATGGAGGAGAGGAAAGGGCAGACACCCAAGAGCAGCACTACATTTTCTTTTCCGTAGTAAAAATAGAAATACAGCCTTAATTTTTGGCAGCAAGATAGCTGATGACCGATAGTATCAGAGGAAATTTTTTCAGAAAATATATATTTTTTTTCATTTTTTCATGGGAAGCACCCCTTAACTTTATCCTCCTAATTATCCAATATCCGTATGAACTGAAATCGGTTTGAACTGTGGCTCGTAGACTACCTCAATTTCTAATAATAATTTCCTAGCATCGTTAAGGTCACAAGGTCTAGGCCTATCAAGTAAATGTTAACTTTTTGTCAAACTTGAAAACTGATTTCACAATATATATCCTTCCAACATATCTCCTTTCCACAATATATCAGCAACTTAACAAAATAGCCTAACCGAGTGAGCAGACTTACAATGAGGTCTTACTGTATTAACTATTGTAACTATAATCACTATATATAGGCTACATACTGTATACAGTGAGCTTAAAAACATGGGTAATCACCTCCACGTGTTTCTTCAAATTTGAAGGGGAATAGCTATATGCAGTCACCTCTGTGATTTTGGGTGCACACAGCAAACACTGCAGCTTCACTGATTTTCCCACAGTCTTCTTGTTTTTAAACAAAGATTCCAAGGATGGCCAAACCACTGTCTATTTTAATGGTTGTGGAAATCATAGTGTGATGGTGGCTACAGCAACAATGTAAACAACTGAAGGCAGGAGGGACGAAAGCATGGCTGTATCGCTTGGGCAATATGAAAGGACGCATATGATTGGTCCAGACATGAATAAGCAGTTGTGAGTGGTCAGCTTCGGACTTTGCGTTGTTCTACGTCGTGTAATAGGCTGAAAATCTATTCCTGAGTTTGAAATGTAATGAGTAATGACTTCTGTTTCTTATAATTGTAGTTAAGTAAAAGTAACAGAAAACAATACTTAAGTGAGAGTGAAAGTACTGAAAATGTTGAGTACTTTTTAAAAAGTAAATACCGAAAAAAGTTACTTAAGTACAGTACTCAAGTATTTGTACTTCGTTACTTTGCAACACTGGGCATATCTACCCCCTTTCTGATGTAAAGGGCTTCTCTCTGCCATTATATACAGGTAGGAGAGGATGTTTGGTGAGGTAGTAGTGTCTGATAGATATCCTGTGGACTTCCACGTGTTTGAATAGGTCATGAATTTCTTGGTTGTTTGGACTACTAGGATATTTTGAAAAACATCGTATGTTAAGGATTCTTGATAGTCTGGGACAACAGACTGTGTACAGATATCATGTGAAATCAGACACTACTTCCTGTGAATTGACATTCCTAGTGAGAAACTGTGTACGTTACCATCAGACATCCTGTACATTGTGTTTATGAGATATGTGCTAATGCCTATATAATATCTACATAAAACTCAGTAACCCAAAAGTGCTGTAACTCACCTCGTTGATAATACGTCTCACGACTTTATTCTGGTTGTACTAAATAATCCATAATCGACTTCCCCACAAGTATCTACGACCACGTCATCGAGATTGGTGTGCAGCGGTAACCACGAACCCACTACGTTCACTTAGCAGCGGTAAACAAAGCTGATTAACGTCTCAACCAAAGCAATCAAACATGACGTCTCGCTCCTAACCATCTCAACTCTGCGATTTACGAGAAACAATAGCAGCGATAAATTGCGTCTATCAACAACTCTACAAGCCTACAAGTTAATCACAACGACTAAGGAAAATCAAGTACAACAAAATAAAATAAGCAAACAGAGAGGTGAGGAACTACAAACAACACAAAGAAGAGTGACGAGGGAGGAAGTTCCGCTAGCAGTCTGACCCAGCATGATGAGCTAAAACACTGCTGACATCCCCATACCTCCACCACCCTCCACCACGATCCCCACCTTCACCACAACCCCCACCACCATCTTCTGCACCACAACTACCAGAGTAAGGCTCGGGATCACACTGTTTGCAAGATCATAACATGCCAGTCAGCCCAAGTGCTTGACAATACCGGCCTGCCATCCTGCCACACCTGCCTGTCTGCCAGCCTGTCTGCCTACTCCAGGGACGATAACGAGTGCTGACGCATCATACCGAGAGCCGACCCACCTCAACAGGAAGTGTGAGACGTCTAGAGCGAGTGTATCGACCCCAGATGTAATCAACAATACCTCTTTCGTCATACCCCGACTGTATCTCCACTGCTGTTCTAGTGAGTTAATTTATTCTAACAAAGGTTGTATTAGTTAACAATTCACCAATTACATAACTATCCATAAAATACTAACACTTAGTTAATGACCCAAGCAATTATCTATTCATCATCATAAATATTACAAACTAAACAGTGAGAGACAATTACACAATTTACACTGACATATGTGTTTTATAATTTTAATTTTATAAGCAATTAAGAGAAGGGTAAAATATGAATTAGTAAGTGGTCCCATTATGCTAAGTAGAGTTCCATTACTAGTGCCCAAAGGATCAACATCAACAGTGACAAATACCCTTACACAAACACCAGAAAACGATCAACATAATATAAATACCGAAACACCATCAAATACAGAGGAACAAGGAGAAAACCAAACTCAGAAAACAAAACATAAGCTAGATAAAGAACAAACAAACAGACGCAATATACGCTGAAGTAAATGATGACGATACTTGGTCAGAAGCTTCAGATGTAGATACTGAACTTCATAAAAATTTTCCTCAAGTCTACTATAACTTAGACTAGAGATGTATCGGATATCCGCATCCACAAATTATCCGCATTTTTAAGAAATCCGCATCCGCATCCACATCTACAATGCTAGTAACATCCGCGTCCGCAGTAATGGTAAATTTAACATCCACATCTGCATCCGTATCCGCACTTTGAGAATGAGGATATGGGGATATTACAAAACATAAGTTCATAAAAATAATATCTATCTATTTTTTTTTCTATATATATATATATATATATATATATATATATATATATATAGGGGAGGCGGTAGCTCGATCGGTAGAGAGTTGGCTTGCAGTCCCGTGGGACCCAGGTTCGAATCCTCGCTGGTACAGGGAACAGTTTAAGGATTTGAATTTCATTAAATCAGGCTTTACTGATCTACCAGAAGACCCGCCGACATGTCGTAAAAATAACCCCGCTAATACCAATACACCAGTCCTGTATGAGACAGCCCTAGCATGTATTCAATATGGACGGTGGGTGTTAAGCGCCGAAGTGGTGGCATGTAGAGGTGTATGGTATGTAGGAGGACGACTGTCATTCTAAATAATATTTTGAAAAAGAATACAGCTGTACAGCATTTACCGTAGTTTTGGCCCACCAGCCATACACCAAGTACAAGTGGAACACTATCAAATGCAATGAATATAATACTCGCATCAAGCAGCGAGCCACCAGTTACAATTTCAATGGAAGAAATAAACAAGTATCACAAACAAAAGAGAATTTAAGGAACAAATGAAGATACTCTGAAATGGTGGAGTGAAAACAGAAGAGAATACCCTGATTTAGTGAAAGTGGTACGCACATAATATTATCTCTGTTGTCCCCCAAGCAGCGTCCCATGTGAACAACTATTCTGTGGTGCTGGATTAATCTATGGTGAAGAACGCAAGAGTATTCACGCAGATAAAGCAGAGAAACCTTTGTTTTTGAAGAGTAATTTGCCTTTGTTGAAATTCAGATACTGAACTAATGTGCAATGTGAGTATTCTAATAAACTATACATAATACATATACTAACTTCAATTTACGTTTGCACTTATCTAAATTTAATGTAACTTTACCACTTTCCAAAGGGTGGAGGTTGGGGAGTGGTTGGTGGGATGCATGACGACTAATTAGGTGCACGTCCCGCATCCTGGTAACACAAGTTTGATTGAAAGTCATCGTTAACAATTTAAAATACATAATCTTAAAAGATTTACAAATAATCTGCATTCGCATCCGCATCCGCGAGGATATAGTCATCAGACATCTGCATCCGCATCCCCATCCGCAAAAAAATATTTTTGAATATCTACATCCGCATCCGCAATTTTAAAAAGTTTATATCCTCATCTGCATCCGCATTCGCATATCCGCATTTTTAGACATCCGATACACCTCTAACTTAGACCATAGAGTATTAAGGTCAGGAAAAACATATAAATTACCAGTAAATGACGATTGCAAAACTAAAACTGTGAAGATGGATCACACAAATGCAGCAAGCACTATACTGGTTGCATTTTCCTCATTCTCTTGTGCCCCGCCCCCTACTGATGCCCCGCCCTCTTCCAGCTCTACTTGTTGCTGATTGGCTGAGATAATTATTCTTCTTATTGATAGAATAATGAGCCTTACTACGAAATAGTATCGTATTGTAATAACTGAAATGAAACTGAATAAATTAATCACTGTTCTGGCCGAGATTCGAACTCTGGCCCCCGCGCTTGAATCGCGTGCAGGTTAACCACTGAGCCAAAGAGAGGATCCCCCACTTTACCTCTGGGCAACGCGGGCTCTTATACACCCCATTACATCACTCTTTTCTCCCCCTGGTGATTAATTTGGTCAGTTTCGCTCTCCCACATGGTAGTGTAGCATTGAAGGCCACCACCGGGATGTAAGGCTGTCAACATGACATATGACCCTCATGGCCCTTACCTCACATCCCACCACTGCCACCAATGTAATAACTGAAATGAAACTGAATAAATTGATCACTGTTCTGGCCAAGATTCAAACTCAGGCCCCCGCGCTTGAATCACCCGCACGTTAACCACTGAGCCAAAGAGAGGATCCCCCACTTTACCTCTGGGCAACGCGGGCTTTTATACACCCCATTACAGTATTATTTACTTTTACTTTGAGCTCGTTTCTGTATGACAAAGGAAGCACTGAGAATTGCTATCTGAATCAAAATAAGTTTGAAATTAAGCAACCCGCCTCCTCCTGCGACAGCAGCCAAGTTCTCACGCCAAGAAAGTTCGGATCTTGGCAATAACACATCGCAGCTGTGCCGCTACTACTATTAAACATATTAAGTCATCTACCTGTCATGTCTTAAGTTACAACAGTTTCATAACCATATCGTAATATTCCTTATTTATTTCCTACATTAATTTCATTAAAATTAAAGGGGTTGAATACAGAAGTAGGAAAACGAAATGTCACTGGCTTAGCTTACTCAGTACAGTATAATTATTTATACCAACAATGCCGTATAAGAACGTTCTCGTCTAGCAGCGGTGGCAGCAACATCTCCTCTCCTCACCATGGCCTCTTCATCTACTGCTGTAGCCTACGACCCGTTGAGGGGGGCTAACCACAGCAGTAATGAGCCTGAAGGAGGAGTACAGTCCATCAAAGGTACCGTGAAGTGGTACAGTGTGAGGGCGGGGACACTGGTGCCGATGTATTCGTGCATCGTTCCGGGATCGCTGCCCCCTCTTCACGGCGCCCCTTGCTCTCGTTAGCTCAGGGCGAGACGGTCGTCTTCCACATCGTCGAAACACCGAAGGGTCCCGAGGCTAAGGGCATCACTGGGCTGGGAGGTGCTGCTGTGAAGGGCGCTGCCCATTCACAGCGGTGCCCTTCGGCTCGTGGAGGCCGGCCGGAGGATCCCCGATGTTTTGGAAGTGTGGAAACGATCGTTGCCATGTGCATCGCGACTGCGAAAGCATTCTGTGGCGATGACAAGGAAGCGCTGCTCGTTCTACTCCCCCGGATTTTTTAGAAGAACGGGCTGCCGCGCCTTGTCATCCCTCAGAGCTTCGCTCGTGATGCACGGCCAGCCCTTCGTCAGGAGCGTCTCTCCACCACGCTGCAGCCTC
>JAGKTI010040988.1:0-10318 GCA_018397915.1 Birgus latro
TCATCTTCCTCTGATTTCCTGACCTGAAAATACTAAAAAGAACTTATTAGATTACACCAAAAATATTCCCTCACGTTTCCTAAAGCCAGTAATCCTCTTGTATTAATTTTAGGTTTTGGGCTTTCTGGGACCAAGCAGATTAATAACGACTTTTTGCTCACTCACAAACATTACCTTCACCAGATCTCTCAGTGGACTCCGATTCAAATCAGAAATCAGAAATTCAGAGTTTCCTTCATCGATCAGGGTATTGTATTAGTTTGACTCGGATTCAGTCAAAAAAAAAAAAAAGCCAAACAGAAGGTATTATTTGTTTTGAAAAGGCAAAACCTAGTTGCTCTCAGCAGTCATCGGAAAATACTTACGCAACCTTAGACCGTTACTTCTTGTGCAGCCGGCTGTTACGTTAATCGTTAATCTGCCTTATAAAAAATTGTTTCCTCGATTTACGGAAAAACTATTTGGAATTACGGGTTGTCTATGAAACAAAAATAACTAAGGATTTTTATGCGATTTCCATATTGGTGTCTCTTTCTTGTAACTTCAAAATTGGCTGAGATATCCAAAAAAGTTCGCTACTGTACCACAGAGTTCTCTTCCCAACCCTTGCCTCCATTTCTTGCTGATGCGATAAATCTTTCACTTGGATACTTATGTCGGAGGTCCAAACTGTGACTAAATGTGGTGTTCTCACTTGCTTCGCTTGCTTGAACAACAACGACAACTACAACAACTGCTACTACTTTTACTACTACTACTACTACTATCACCACCACCACCATTACTACGACTATTACTACAATTACTGCTACCTCTACTGCTACTACTACTAGTGCTATTAGTATTACTACCATTACTTCCACAACTATTACCACCATTATTACTACAACTAGTACTACTACTGCTACTACTACTACTACTACTACTACTACTACTAGTATTACTACAGGTTCTACTACTAAGATGATATGTGGAGTTGTATGGTATATAAGAGGACCACTGGGCCTTGGGACAGGCTGTGAAGCCTATGCCCAGAATTGGATACATAAACAAAAAAAAATACTACTACTGCTATTACTATTACTACTACTGCTGCAAAAAAACAAGTATTACTGCTATGAATACTATTAAGCTTAGTACAGTTTTAGAAATGTTCAATCAGTTGATAATGACACACTTTACCCTTTCGTGCACACAATCGCAATTTGCATTCCATGTGGTGGGGCACATAGAAGCACATGGAATGCAAATCGCTTGAAAAAGCGAAGAAAAATCACCAAAAATTAAGTTTTCTGTCGATTTGCGTCAAATTTTGGTGCATTCTAGTGGGTGTGTTTCTCTCCCGAGGTAAGACCTTGGCAACACTGCAGTGGCTCATATGGGCCTCTCTGTAGTGATAAAATCTCAGTGCTCCACAAGTACCCAGGCAGCAGGGTCGTGCCGCATTGTGTTGTCCCTTTAAATTTGCCATTTTCCCCCTCCCACCCGAGGCTGAAGCCATTATTGAAATATTGTGATTGTACAGTGTTTTTGACTATACTGTGAAGTGATTGTGTCTGTTGAGCATTGATATATTGTTTGTAAAGCATTGGGGCCCGTTATCAGCCGTTAGGCCTAGAGGCAGAGTTTGGTTTGTTATAACGGGGTTTCCACTCTCACCCTGCCTGTAAATGATGTATTTTACCTTTATAGTGAAGCCATTACTTATATCTGTAAAACATATAGTGTCTGGATTAGTGAAATAACTGACCTACCATAGCAGGCATTATGTTATGCCATAGAGATACATAGACATATGCATTAGTTGCTAAGGGAACAGGCGGTCTCTTACCCCATACAGTAGGGAAGGGAATAACAGAAGAGGCTGAGATGGAATCATGTGATAGTGTTTTATATTGTATATGGTTCAGTGTGAAATATACGTTTAAAATAGTGCAGTGAGTGTTCACTGAGAAATATCATGTGCATTGACTGACAGCGGAAAGTTTACGCAATTATCAGAGAAAGACACAGCGACACAAATATGACTTATTATATACATACGTCATGCAGTGAATGTTCGTGGAGAAATCTGTTGTGTGCATCACATGTGTTGGGCAAACGTAGTGCAAGGAGGAACAAATATGCCATACACACACACACACACACACAAGATCACTCACTCATGCACCCACACACACACAAAATCACTCACTCATGCACCCACACACACACATACACACACACACACATGCTCACACACAGTATAACTCATCTTCAAATTCTTCAAGTTCCTGCCAGCAGCTGAACACCTCTGAAACAAGTGAGTTATCCATATTTTGTTGATTTGTATATTGACCTATTTCTGCATTTCTATATTATTTACACAAATAAGTATCGTTTTTTACATATACACATATGAGATGGCAGAAACTTCAGCTTCAGTATCAGTACCTAGCAAAAAGATTAGTGACCATGTTGAGTTTCTGAGAGCACTATCAAAAAGCTTATGATATTTCATGTGTATACTTTAAGTAAAAAATAATAATAATAATAATAATAAAACCTAACGAGTGAAAATGTGTAGGTGTTTGTGAGGCAGGGAAATTGAGTATTTTTATCTTGCTTGCAGGCGAGGAAGAGTATTTTGTCTTTGTCATCCATTTACTTGAAAACTACTGAACGTAACGATTTCCTGTAAGAACCAGTGAATTCTACGTATGTACAGGACATAACTACGTAATTTCTCTAATGAAAAGTTGCTGTTATGTAGGCAGTTATTGAGCGCGCATGACGAAAGTGCACTGCAGCCGTGAGTACCCTGTAGTTTTTTGCAATTTGCTCGGAAACTATGAGGCGTATCAAAAATCGGTGGGGCCCCTGAGAAAGCTCATGAAATTCTACATAAGATTATTTAATAAAAATCTGAGGTGTGCAAGAAAACTTTCGCGGTAAAGCTCTTTGAACAAAAATAATTTTTTTAATGGCTTTTAGTTTTTGGCTATTTTCTCAAAATCTGCAAATCGCATCACAACCGGACACGCCTCATTAGATAGCTATTGAAATTCTCTATCAAAACTTCCAATAACATTTTTCTGTATGATGGAAAACATTCGAACAACGATGTTGGGAAGTGAGATGGACGTTCAGAAATGTTTATTCACCGCGGCCTAATGTACTTTTATTCGTTTTTTTTTTTTTTAAGGCTTATCAGCTAGAACAAACATCGGCGAATAAGATGATGTGGATTTCATGGAAATATGTAGAAGTTTGGGTGGTGAAAACAAGGTGAGAATACCTGTTATTTGCATTGCGCGGGCGGCCTGGCGGCGTGCGTGGGTGAATAAAATCTTGAGCCGTGAAACTTACTAAAACTTATCCGTGCGCAAAAGGGTTAAATTCCTTTTTAACATGTAGTGTAAGGCTGAGTATGTCTGGTCGTTATGGAATCCTAGTAATATATTTTATGTGAATATGTATGAACCCTTTGAGATGGCGATGTGTGAAGCCTATAACCATATTCCCTCCCATGCCAGTCCCCACCAATGTTCATACATTATAATAATGTCAGGTAAATGCCCGTTTTACTTTAAGCAGCAGAAGGACCTTATCTATTCAATTCCTATCTCTCCAGTTAGTTTTCTGTAGTTTGGCTCTTTTCATGGTGGTACAATAATGTTTTATGCTCACTTTTTTCCTCCTTGTTATCATGTTCATTATGCCTCACCGACGTTTGTTTTTCCCTAGGAGTACTGGAAGACTCTTACTCAAATCCACTCAGATATACCCAAATTAATTTGCCTTTGTATTTACCTTTTGTGCTTCGTTTTCTTTTGCTAACTTTATGGGCGTAAATGATGTTTATTATTTTATTATTGAGTTTGTTACTCTGTTGATCTTGTTTCTTAATGTTTCATTTCACGGGTGTAATGGACTTAATAAACATCCTCAAATTTTGACTAAGGTAGGTTAGGTCAGGTTAAATTGCTAGATTAGGTTAAGTTAAACTGCTAGGTGAGGATAGGCTAGATTAGGTTAAAATGTACGGTTAGGAAGAGGTAATAAAAGGCGACCGGGACGTATGTTGGAGTAAGGGACATGGCTAAAAGCAATAACTGTGTTGGAGTTTGAATTCACGTGGGAAGTTTCCCTCCACCGCCCACGCCCAGGGCTTGGCGCCAGCGGGCAGTCTGATTCGGGCCGCCCTAAAGGGAGAACGCACCCTTGCCTGTACCTATTAGAATAAATCACAAGCTGGCCTCACTGTTTCCATCTCCCTCCTGGTTCTCACCCCAACATGGCACAGTGGAGTTCTGTGGGTGACCCAGGAGCGGCACCGCCAGTGCTCGAGCCAGCGAACCCAGAGTCAAAAGACTGGTTCTGTCGCATAGCGCCAGAAGACCAAGCACGCAGCAACATGTACAATGTGCCACCACCCCAGCTACAACCTCCAGGAATGGGGACAGCCTACTAGCCGGTGTACCCAACCCTGCACCGGGAGGCACAGGCCCAGTGATGAGTGCCTGCACCACCAGCGGCTCCCGGTAAGGCTACTATGAGAATGGCGCCATCCCAGTTTGAGGCGTGGGCCCCAGGCGTCGAGTTCTACAGCAGTGGTTGCAGGTGGGTCCCACCCTTGTCCACGGGTTATGTGAGAATGCTGTGTGAACCTCAAGTGCAGCAATGCGTGGACGCATGGGTGGCAAAGTATACTGTAGATTCGAGGCCATGTGCACAGAGGAGGCCATCAGCGTGGTAAGGAGTGTGGTGGTGGGCCTCATGTGCACTGTGGGAGCATGGTCAGACTTCTTCACAAATGCAGGAGCCAAATGATAGTATGTGTTCATATGTGGTAAAATGTAATGCCAAGGCATTAAGTGCCCCCAGTGTTCCATAAAACTCAGTGATCTCATGCTATCGAAAAGGCTCGTGATGGGGCTGCGCAACTTCAGTATGAAAACAGAAGTGCTGCGGCGGCTTCCAGTGTTGCAGTCTGTGGAAGAAAATACAAACGCCTGTGATGTGTTCGAATTGGCGAAGAAAACAGCTGGAGTGTGTGTGGCAGTTGCTTCAGTGAGTGATGAGTAAATGGAAGCAGCCGGTGCCACTTGCGCTAGGCAGGCGGGTTCAGGGCCACCCCAGCCTCGTGCCCCTCCCACCAGCAAAGGGCTACCATAGGTGTAACAGCCTCAAGTGCAGGGGAAAGCACCAGTGCCCTTCCATCAGGGCCACCAGCCGCAGATGTGGGAAAGTCAGCCATTTCTAGTGAGTGTGTAGGTCAGTGAATTAGCCCTGTCCTGCCGAGACCACTGACAGTGTCATGGTAGCCAGCACTGAGGCATCAGTGTGCCTCAGGGTGGAAGTGAAGTGTGATGACCCACTTGCAGCATGTGAGGTGATGGTGGTAGCTGACATGGGAGCACAGGTTTGTATAGTGGGACGCCACCTTATGTGGGGCCCCGGGCTGACCCCGCAAAGTCTACAGAGACCTACTGCAAGTATTAATCACCTTGCAAGCGGGAGCATATGCATTGTGGGATGCAAGGAATGCAGCTTCAGTGTGGATGGCAGGTCTGCTAAGGCAAACCTGTACTTCACTGATGGGGTGCAATGGCTGTATCTGTCGCTGCATATGTGCAAAGTGTTGGACATGGCACCATACGACTTCCCCAATGTGCCTGTGACTGTAGGGGCCGTTGAACGGGTGGAAGATCCCCCAATCCCCTCCCAACTCTATATTCCCCCATACGCCTTGATGGAAGAAAATGTGAACCTGTTGGAAACGTAGTTCCTGGAGCACTTTGGGCACACGACATTTGCAGTGAACTGAGCCCCCCTGCCAGAGATGAAGGGGCGAGCCCACCACATCCACCAGCATCCGTCCCTCACCACTTGTACAACGAAATTGGACAGCAGTTGGAAGAGAACACAAAGATGGTTATCATCAAGCCCGTACTGGTTGGAGAACCCACGGAATGGTGTTCTCGTATGGTGGTGGTCCTGAAGAAGGACGGGTGGCTGCGCAGAACAGTGGACTATCAGCAACTCAACCAGGCAAGCCAGATGGAGACCCACCACACCCGCCCCCTATTCAATGCAATCACCAGCGTGCTGAAGCACACGTTCAAAACGGTAGCGGACACTTATTTGGGGTACCACCAAATCCCCCTGGACAAAGAGAGCAAGAAGCTGACCACCTTCATCACCCTGTGGGGCCGCTTCCACTACCAGCACATGCCCATGGGCCACTGCGCAGGGAAGGATGCCTTTACCAAGTGTTTCAACGATGCAACAGCAGAGATCCCCAGGAAACTGAAATGTGTTGACGAAACACTCCTGCACAACTGTAGTGCTGCTGATGCTTTCTGGAACACATACCAGTTCCTGTGAAAGTATGTGGAAATGCGATCATGCTCCGCCCAGACCAATTCTGCTTCTACAGAAGAAGCGTGACCTTTGCAGGTCATCAGCTCAGCTGGGAGGAGTAACAGCCAAGCCAGGACTTGCTAAGCAGTAAAACCAATTTCCAGATGCGACCATGCCCCTCCCTCACATATATCCGATCATGGTTCAGGCTGGTGAACCGGGTGGCACCATTCCTCACTGTTGCACCATTCATCGAGCCCTTCAAAGAATTTTTGAAAAAACTGTCAGGGAAAGTGGTGTACTGGGACAACCAACTCCAGTACATCTTTGTCAACAAAGGAGGCTATAGGCAAGCTTGCGGCGGAGGGCCTCCAGTATTACGACTCCACTGCCCACAGCAGTGTTCACTGACTTCAGTAGGCTTGGCATCAATTTCGTGGTCATGCAGCAGTACTGCCAGTGTGTGTCTCAAGAGGCCCCCCTGTGCTGTAAGGGTGGCTGGAAACTGGCCCTGTGCTGCAGCCGCCATATGATAGTAGCTGAAAAGAACTACTTAGTGTTGGAGGGGAAGGCCCTTGCCATTGCATGGTGCCTGAAAAAGCAGCGCCTGTTCCTGCTGGGATGTCCGGACCTACGTTCATCACAGACCACCATGCACTCAGCAAGATCTTCAAGGACAAAGAGCTGAAAGACATCAGCAACCCCCACATACTCAACCTCAAGGAGAAGACATTGATGTACTCATTTTGCATAAAGTACCTGAAGGGGGAGGTGAACCATGCAGCATTTGCACTGTCAAGATATCCCCTGCTATCGGACAGACCGGACAAGACAGACCTGCCGGAAGACAAGGCTACATGTGCCATGGTCACGGCAGCAATAGCCTGTGCCCTAGAAGGCGCCATTGTGGACCTCTGTCAAGTGGAGGAGGAGGTGCACCAGGACGAGAACTACATGCAGCTCTTTGATTGAGTGAGTGCCGGGGACTGGGCTGACCTGAAGAATGAGGAGCCGATAGCACTCCACCCATACTGCAGGATGAGGGGGCACCTGTCATGCCAGGGGGACACGGTCATGTACACCAGCGATGAGGGGCACCTGCGACTTGTAATTCCCACAGCCCATGTATGCTCAGTCCTAGCCAACCTCCACACAGGTCACCAGGGCAGGGATTCCATGCTCAGGCATGCCAGGCAATGCATTTACTGGCCTGGCATAGATGCTGAGTGAGGTGAAGCAGAAGAGAAGGCAATGTCAAATATGCGAAATCAATGCCCTATCACAACCCTTGGAAAAATTTACTGCCCACACCCCCACCCGATTACCCCTTCCAGCAAACAGTGGCTGACCTGTTCCAACTGGAGGGGGAAGAGTACATTGCTTATGCAGACAGGTTAACTGGCTGGCTGGAGGTGGAGTGACTGCCCAGGAGCACTGCCAGCTCACGGCTCACAACAACCTTTCGAAAGTGGTTCAAAAGGTTCGGTATCCTGGAGGTCCTGTCTTGTGATGGGGGTACAAACCTAGTGAGTGAGGAAATGAGGGCATTCCTATCTGCATGGCATGTGCAGCTGAGGGTGTCATTGGCCCATTACCCACAGCCAAGCTGAGGCCTCAGTCAAATCCACCAAGAAGCTTCTGAGGAGCAATACCAGCCCAAGAGGCTCCCTGGACTCAGATGCAGCTACCGGAGCTATATTGCAGTACCTCAACACCCCGCTGCATGACACTAATGCATCCCCAGCCCAGCTGCTGATGTGACGTCAGCTGAGAGATTCTGTACCTCTTGCCAAAGAACACTACAGGATCAGCAGGCAATGGGCCAGGATCCTGAGAAGCAGGCAATGGGCCAGGATCCTGAGAAGCAGGCAATGGGTCAGGATCCTGAGAAGCAGGCAATGGGCCAGGATCCTGAGAAGCAGGCAATGGGCCAGGATCCTGAGAAGCAGGCAATGGGCCAAGGCTCACACTGGGGACACAGCGGCCACGAGATTAAACCAGACGGCATACAACCTCATCCCACTCAACCCAGGACAGCAGGTGCACCTACAGAACCTGGAGATGGGGCGGTGGGACTGTGTCGAGGTTATTGTTGACACTTCAGCCTCAAGGGGCAATACCTGGTGCGGCTGGACGGCAGTGGGCAAGCCTCCCTCAGGAATTGCAGCCACCTATGCCCTGCGAGGAGACGAGGGAACAGACACCCTCCACGCACGTTGAGGGTGGTCCCCAGTGGGAGGCCGACTGCAATGCATCTATCCTATCACCTCCACAATGCATCTATCCTATCACCACAATCACTACAACGATGCATCTATCCTATCACCACAATCACTACCACAATGCATCTATCCTATCACCACAATCACTACCACAATGCATCTATCCTATCACCACAATCACTACCACAGTACATCTATCCTATCACCACAATCACTACCACAATGGATCTATCCTACCACCACAATCACTACCACAATGCATCTATCCTATCACCACAGTCACTACCAAAATGCATCTATCCTATCACCACAATTACTAACAAAACAGCCTCCATCCAATCATCTCAGTCACTATTACAATCACAATCACTACCACAGTTACCTCTACCCAATAGCCACAATCACTACCACAATAACCTGCATCCCTTTATTTCAGTCCCTACCACAGTGACGTTCCATGGATGCTATCACTACCACAGTCACCTAGATCCCATCACCACAATCACCACCATCCCATCACCACCATCCCATCACCACAATCACCACTATCCCATCACCACACTTACCACCTTTCCATCGTCACAATCACTATCATCCCATCACCACAATTATCACCATTCCATCACTACAATTATCACCATCCCATCACCACAGTCACCACCATCTCATCACCACATTCACCACCATCTCATCACCACATTCACCACCATCTCATCACCACAGTCACCACCATCTCATCATGAGTCACCACCATCCCGTCACCACAATCACCAGCATTGCATCACCACAGCCCGACTTAGCTCGTATCTTTGACTGGGGTAAAAATAATCTTGTTGTTTTTAATGCATCAAAGAGTCAGTTCTTACACCTACCAACCCCATAAAATCTTCCACAGGTTTACCCACTAATGTTTAATAATGTCCAGCTCAGTCCTGCGTCATCCTTGAACATGGTTGGGGTTTCATACACTCGGGATTTATCTTGGAAAGAACATATTGCTTCTCTTGTGAAATCTGCTTCAAAGAGATTGGGTGTGCTATGCCGTCTCCAAACTTTCTATACCCCTGCACAGTTGTTGACTTTGCACACTGGTTTTATTTGCCCCTGTGTGGAGTACAACTCTCATGTGTGGGGAGGCTCCCCACATGCAGCTCTTCTCAATAGGGTGGAGTCAGAGGCTTTTCGTCTCATTAACTCTCCTCCTCTTACTGATTCCCTTCAACCTCTGTCTCTTCGCCTCACTGTTACATCTTTATCTCTTCTATCGCTACTTCAATGGTCACTGTTCCTCTGAACTGTCTGCTTGCATCCCTCCACCTCTACGACGGGCACTTAGCAACCGTCTAACAACAAGCTCTCATCCCTTTTCTGTCCAGCTCTCTAGCGCAAGAGTTAACCGTTACTCCCAGTCCTTCATTTATGCAACTGGTCAACTCTGGAACTGTCTTCCTCTGTCTGTATTCCCTACTTCCTATGATCTCCAGTCTTTCAAACGCAGTGTGTCCAGTCATCTCTAAATGAACGGGTCTTGAATTTGGCGCTCTTTTGTATTGTTTTTGTTTTTTCTTAGAAGGAACAGCATGCGAGCCCTGGCCTTTGGTTCATTCTTCTTTGCATCAAAAAAAAAAAAAAATCACTAGGATCCCATCACCACAATTACCAGCATCCCATCACCACAATCACCACCATCCCATCACCACAATAACCACCATCCCATCACCACAATCACCACCATCCCATCACCACAATCA
>JAGKTI010040989.1:0-10317 GCA_018397915.1 Birgus latro
ATATATATATACAGTATATATTCAGGAAACCAAGGATATGGGGCTTACCAATCCCCAGGAATTTAAAGACTATGTGCTCTCACGGTACACTGATGAACAGCAGCGTGAGAATGACGCCCGTGAAGAGCAGAAAATTCAACGGGAACACGAGCGAGAACAGCGCGAGGAACGTTAGAGAGAACATGAGTGCGAAGAACGTGAGAGAGAACGTGAGCGTGAGGAACGTGAGAGAGAACGTTTACAAGAGCGAGAACGTGATGACGAGCATGCCGCACGTGAGAAACATGAGCTTGATGTGTTGAAGCTCAAGTGAGACTCCTTGGCTTCGGGCACATCAGGTGCAGCCAATCCAAGCTGCATGAGTGCCCTCCCAGCACCTGTTCTAGCAACCCCACGCCTCAAGCTTCCTTCGTACAAGGAAGGCGAGGGAATCGAGCCGTTCAAAGTTCGTTTCGAGGACATGGCACAGCTGTACGAGCTGAACGAGGCAGTTAAGCGGCTTCAGTTTCTAGTTTGTTTGGGACCCTGCCCTCGATATTCTCCACAGAATTCGTGGAGACAATCTCACATATGAGATGAAGACCACACTTATCAAAGCGTACAGTCTCACGGTTGATGACGCCAGGAGTCAGTTCATGAGGGCGTGTTTCCAGGAAAAGGAGACAGCTGTTCAGTTCCTGTGTAATTAGACGAATGGATGGAGAAAGATGAGACCCCTCGCAGGTGAGAGGGGATAACTGACCTTGTGCTATGTACACAGCTGGAAAAGTCGTGGCCCGCTGAGCTTATGGCTCAGCTCAAGATTTGCAAGGTAAAGGATGCCAACCAAATCGTGGAAAAGGCTGATGCATTCTTCACTGTAAACGGGTACCAAACTCGTAAGCAACAGTCCTGGAACAGGAAAGATACTGTCAAATCTGGGAAGCAATCTCATACCGAACCCCAGCATCATGGCTGTTCTCAGAATAATGGCCACAGTCCAAACAAACCCAAGAAAGAAAAAGGGGGAGAATATGCAGAAACCCGATTGGAGGAGGTACAAGCAGTACCCCAACCAGCAGCAGTAACCCAAGCAGCAGCAGAACAAAGACAAGCCACGTAATCCTCAATCAGGACTATCAGCTTTAGTGTACTGGAGGCAGGAAGAAAATGCAGCCTCCATTCCCCGACAACTGCTCAATGGTGTCGTCCCTAGCAGCACAGGTCCTCCTTCACAAGGAACTAGTCCCCCTCAGATGGTGAACCCTCCTCCACAGGTGGTCAGTGCTCCAACTCCCCAGGTGGCATCTAGTCCTCATGGCGTCATGTTCGCTGAGCTGTGCGCTATGCAGCCTTATCAATGGCTGGCCGCTTCCTCCATAGGCCCTCCCACAGGTAACAGTGCCTTCCTTGTACAGCCAGGCTTTGTGGGAGGCGTTTCTGTAAATGTCCTGAAAGACAATGGTTTCTCAGGTTGCACTGTCAGGCAGAGTTTAGTTCAGTCTGAAGAATACACAGGTAGGCAGATCCAAGCTCAGTTTATTGATGGATCAGTGAGATTGTTTCCTGAGGCACATATCCAGGTAACATCTCCCTTTTACACAGGTTCAACAGTTGCAGGTGTCATGCCAGAACCTATGTTTGACCTTATTATAGGTAACATACCAGGTGCCAAGTATAGTTGCACCTTAGACGTCATTACTCAGACTTCGTCTGCAGTAATACGAGCCATGGCCAAGGCTCCAAACCGCATCACCCCAGTGACCATTGCATCGTCGCAAGATCTGATTGGTAGTCAAGATGTTGTCCTGGAACAACAGTCTGACCCGACACTTGCTGCTGTGCGGAAGAAACAAAAGGGTAAAGTGATTAAGTATTCGCAGGGAGGACAGACCAGGTTCCTTTGTAAACAATGATGGCTTTGCCGTGAGTCACGAACACCCCAAGGCGAGGTTCAACTGCAGTTTGTCGTTGCCGCAAAGTATCGCCAAGCACTATTAGATTGAATGGGTCATTGTTCAGTGTCAGGAGGTCACATGGGCAAAAAGAAAACCCAAGGTCGTATCCGTGCTGACTTTTTTCTGGCCAGGAATGGGACAGGAAATAGATAGGTTTGTGTGTTCCTGCAATGTGTGTCGATGTACACCACCAATCAGGAATGTGTCCTTCCTACGCCATTTGAATCCACGCCCATAATCTCTGAGTCCTGTGAGACAGAGGACAGTGGTAACGTGTGTGCAGACCTGATGTCTTGCTCGTTGGCCTCGCAGGACACAGTGTGTCCAGGGCCTGTACATACATATGTACCGCACATTAAGGGGGAAGTTTGAGACCCCTGCAGAGGCAATCCGAGGCTGTGTCTGAATTACCTTGTGGTGCATCCCGAGAATATTCACATTATCCACATTAGTGTTCACACCCACACTGGATGTTAAAATGTGACCTGCCCGAGTTTGCCTGGGGATTCTCAACTTACCAATATTAGTCATAATTGTAGGATCATAAACTGGGACAGTCACGGTGATCCCAGCTGAGGACACTGAGGACAAGTTCTTAACCTTTAAACAGGGAACACCTCGTTCTCCGGTAAACTGCGATGTTAGTCGTAAGTGTAGGATCATAAACTGGGGTAGTCGCGGCGATCCCAACTGTGGACACTGATGACGAGCCCTTAACCGTTAACCAGGGAACACCTTGTTCTCTGGTTAATAGGGATATAGGTTTAACCAGTAAAGTACAGGAGTTCTCAGAGATTTGAGCAATCCAAGGACTACATTTCTTTGCTAGTAATCAACCTAATAAGGAAGTAACGGCGACCTCGAGTGTACGAAGCTCTGGGCAGCAGTTGAATTTTCAGCTGAAGTGTACTTTTCATTTTGTGTGGATTGACTGCCAGGCAGAGGGTTATTGAAATTTAATGCTATTGTTTGTCACATTGACACTATTGACGCTCCACCTTGATTGATTTCACAGGTACAGTTGGCAGGTGTAGCAGCTTTGCCGTGCAGATCAGCTGATCGGCTCTGCAACATCTTCTCCTCTGCCTTCATCGCCAGCATTTACTATTAATTTGTATTATACTATTTTACACATAGGTACAGTTACACTACAACTGTCACACCTACACTGTGTATCACATACACCACGCTACATAACAATTAGTTGTCAATGAAAATGTAGCAAACTTTCGCTCAGGTTGACCTGTTTAAAGGATTTTTCACTGTCGTCACGGAGTTTTATCCCTCAAGCTTGCTTCTATTAACCCCATGAGGTTTCTGGACCGAGCAGATTATGTCTGTGCTAGAGTCAGCACTCTCAAGCTGTCCCACATCTTCACGGCACGATATTTTTCTTTGTTCGCTCTGTGTATATACACTTCTCACGCTAGAATATTGGTTCTGGTGTTATTTTAAAGCTGAATAGTTGTTTTGAAGCTGAATCGTTTTACTTTGTCGTAGTATGTTCCAAAAAGGAACACAATAAAACTAAAAGTCAAAGTGACGAGTTGAAGTTAGGCAAAAACCAAAAATTTTATACCATGCTGTAGAAAATTATTCACCAGGAATAAATTGATAAAGAAACAAAGCCATGAGTCAGACCAGCCGTGCAGAACCTGACACACGTAGAGGAACCATTCCGTGACGTCAGGGTCGAGTCTCATTGTTACGATGCATAAACTCGATTTATGGTGAATATTTTACAAAAGTTACTTAAAGTGACGATTAAAAGGGTCATCGGAATCTTTGAGGTTGAATTTGAAATGACGATCAAAATCGTCATCAGAATCTCAAAGGGTTAACGTAAATACAAGGTTTTTACGCTCATTGGTGACAGTGGTTTTCTCCTGTAGCAGGATAGTACACACACCACAGTTTGAATTTTGTGTGACTGAGTTAGGATGTATACGTATGTATATATTGTTAAGTTTTCTGAGAAAATTTGATTTTGATGGGGCGTAATGTCATGAATTTGTTGGATTACGTATTTATACAAATTCTTGATATCGTGCTAATATTCAGGCGCGGCTCAAGGGAGGGGGGGGCAGGGGGTCTGGACCCTCCTGCTCGGGCTTTGTATATAATTCTTTAACCTGTATTCCAACTGAGCAAAACCAAACTTAAAGTGTGTTACGTGTGCAGGCTGTATATTACGAAGAGCGAATATAGTTATTTATCTTGTTTTGCATAAGAGTTCAACAGGATAAAAATTGTTAGATTATTATACTTACCTCAGATCCCGGCCGATTTTCGACTTTTTGTTTTTTGGCTCAAACCTCCGCTTTTGGTGAGAAACATCGAAAATTCATAGAGAAATCGCCCTCCTGAGCTTAAAAATGTTGATGAAGGTGTCATTCAACCTTACATTTTCCTTGTTTTTCAGGGTACCTGGCTAAAGAAAACGAACTATGGAAGAGGTAATTAATTCAAGCCACTTTAAATTACGTATTTATTTATTTATTTGGTATGAATTTATGTGTAGTACAAGTCTATATTGGTTTTCACACAATAATACAGGCGATAAAAGCATTGTTCACTCACCCAAAACCCCAGTATATGGCACCTTCCTTTACAACATTACCACCTCATCACTTCTGTTTGTTTCTACCTCTAGCTTCTTTGTTTCTTTGTCCTCCAACTCAGAAATCACTTTCACTGTGAATTTCGTCATTGGAGAGACTGTGGGGCAACATACCTTAACTGGCCAGGTTGCTGCTAACAGGTGTAATGCCCAGTGTGGGGGAGCAGAGGGCGTTAGGTGGGGCCAGGCAGTCCCTGCTTGACAGCAAGTAGAGGAAGGTCTCCCACATATGCCTACCAAAAATCACCCGCGAATGTTGATAAATGTGCACACAATGGGCCTTGTAATTGAGTGACGTACAATGCATGTCAGTGGGTCTGTCAGCTAAAAAAAAGTAGCGATGTGCATCGTACGTCGGTGGGACTCGGCGGGTTAATGTATATATGAATGTGACGAACCCAGTGTTGCTTAAATCAGACTGATTAAATGCTTCCAGTATAATCTTATATATTTTGGGCAATTATCAATGGATTCGTGCAGGTTATTTTGTAAACAAATAAATAGTTACCCCTGTACTTACTTGCAGGGTAGTTTCTTTCATTTGTTAAGTGACCTCAAAATGTGTATTTTAATGTAGGTTATTTCTAAACAAACATAATACTAGTTAATATGCTTTAACAGAAACTTACTAAACAGATATTATTTACAGCTTTATTCATTATCGATTCCTCGCTACCTCGAACGTTCACTGTTGACGTATATACTCACGCTACGGTAAGAAGTGATGATCATGCATGCTTAAGTTATACCCCAGTGGCAACAACAGCAGGGAAAAACACAAGGATAATGCGACTGAGACTCTCAGTACCATTTATATTCTATTATTTCATAATGAGCTAAGAGATCTATTTATGCTATAAAAAGTATCTGAGAGCATTAATTTTCACTTTCTATCTAAGATTATTGTACATTACTTTCAAATGAGAGGAAAATGCAGATACATTTTTGTCGTGTTATTCCTTATCTATCTATATATTGCCAGACGCCTTAATCCCGCACGGGGTAGCCACAAACAAATCGCCTCCATGTCACTCTGTCCCCTGCCATTTCACTACCACGCTCCCAACTCACACCCCCCTCTCTCATATACCTCTCCACTCCATCCCTCCATCTCATCCTCGGCCTCCCCCTCCCTCTCGCACCCTCCACCTCACTCACATACACTCTCCTCGTCAGTCTTTCACTCTCCATCCTCTCCACATGCCCAAACCACCTCAACGTGCTTCTCCTAACGCTTCCCATCACGTCCTCAACCACACCACAACGCTCCTTCACTTCCTCATTTGTTAGTCTGTCTCTCCATGTGACTCCACATGCTCCTCTCAAATAACTCATTTCCACTGCTCTCACCCTTGACTTCTGTCCTTCCAACAGGGTCCAAGCTTCACTTCCATATGTCAGAGTTGGTATCACAATACTGTCATGTAACAACTTTTTCACTTCCATACTCACCTCCCTGTTTCTTATCACTGCTTTCAACGAACCAGCAACCTTCCTTCCCTGCTGCACCCTTTCGAGCACTTCACCCTCCAGACTTCCATCCTTACTCATCACACTGCCCAAGTACTTAAATTCACTCACATTCTCCATATCCTTCCCATCCAATCTCACTGTACATTCACTGGCTTCACTTCTCTCGAAGACCATCAATTTACTCTTCCCTACATTCACCTTTAGATTCCGTTTCTTACACACTCTCCCAAACTCATCTACCCAGCCTTGCAGCTCCCCTTCGTCTTCACTCAACAACAGAGTATCATCTGCAAACAACAGTACAGGGAGTTTCCAAACAATGCCCTCTCTCACTAGGGCCGCTCCAACATCCACTGCCCGACCTTGTATCTCCTTTATAACCCCATCCATATACAGATTGAACAACCATGGAGACATGACACATCCTTGTTTCAATCCAACCTTCAAATGGAAAGATTCACTCAGTTTGTCATCCTAACGCACTGCAGCCTTAGCATCCTCATACATACTCTTCACTGCCTTCAACAACTTCCCATCCACTCCATACATTCTTAATACCTTCCACAAACCTTGTCTACCCACCCTGTCATATGCTTTCTCCAGATCCATGAAGACTGCATACAACTTCTTGCCCTTCTCTAGAAACTTTTCCACTAAGGATCTAAGAATGAATATCTGGTCTACACAACCTCTTCCCTTCCTAAAACCTCCTTGTTCTTCTCCAACTAATTCCTCAGTAATTTCCCTAACTCTGTCAATAAGTATCCTACAATATACTTTTCCCTAATATTCTTTAATTATCTTTTAAAGGGATTTATTAAGGAAAGATCATTGTCTTGCAGATATTCATCACCATTTTTACTACATTGACAGGAGGAGAAGGTGTGTAATGGATGCAAGAGTATATATAAATTGGGGGAGTGGACTCTCAGTGTCCAAACGAAATGGACAAATAGAAGAAGCGAAGGATAGGAGGAAGTAGCTTATACAAGGAGGGTGGAAAGCTTATGAGAGGATGGAAAAAAGGGCAGAATATAAGAGGGAAGTGGAGGAGCGACTGAGCATTGGAGCAGATGGGGGATGTGGAAGGTGTGTGCAAGATATTCACAGAAGAAATCTGTACAGTATGTGAGGTGGTATGTGGGGTGAAGAGAAGACAAAAAGGCGTGCAGGGAACAGCATGGGTGGAATGAAGAGGTGAGAGAGGCTGTGGCACAAAAGAAGAAAGCATATAAAGAGTGGATGAGGAACAGGGGTGTGGAAGAAGCTGAGAGACAGAAGAGGGAGTTGTACTCGTATATATGGAAGAAGAGAGAGGTGAAAAGATTTGTAAGAGAGAGTAAGAAGAAAGTGAATGAGGAATTTGAGTGTCAAGTGGAGGGAATGTAAGAAAATGTTCTGGAAAGAGGTAAAGAGAGTTAGTCAGGGTGCCAAAGATGTTAGTTGGGGAGTGAAAGATATAAATGGTAGATTACTAGTAGAGAAGGGAGAAAAAGTGAGTACATGGAGAGAACACTTTAACGAATTCTTGAACATAGAGAATGAAAGTAATGTGAGTATATTTGGCTGGGGAATGACTGGGAGACGGAGGGATGTCAGAAGCGAGGAAGATATCAGTTGAATGGAAGTTGTGGAAGCGATAAAGAAAGTTAAGATGGGAAAAGCCCCAGGAATTAATGAAGCGAGGGGTGAAATGTGGAATCATGAGGAGAGATAGTAGAATGGATGTGGAAGATGTGCAGATTGGCCTGGGAGGAAGGTTGAGTCCCGGATGATTGGAAGTCAGGTATAATTACAGTATTCCCCTGTACAAAGGAAAAGGGGGAAAAGAAGTATGTGGTAATCATAGGGACATTTGTCTTCTTAGTGTAATAGGAAAATGGAAGGATACTTATTAACAGAGTTAGGGAAATAACAGAGGAATTAGTTGGAGAAGAACAGGGAGGTTTTAGGAAGGGAAGAGGTTGTGTAGATCAGATATTCATCCTTAGATCTTTAGTGGAAAAGCTTCTAGAGAAGGTTAAGAAGTTGTAACAGTATGCGGCCTTCATGGATTTGGAGAAAGCATATAACAGGGTGGACAGACAATGATTCTGGAAAGTAGATGGGAAGTTGTTGAATGCCGTGAAGAGTATGTATGAGGGTGCTAAGGCTGCAGTGCATGTGGATAGTGAACTGAGTAAAATTTTCTGTTTCATGGTTGGACTGAAAAGGGATGTGTCGTGTCTTCCTGGTTGTTCAATCTGTATATGGATGGGGCTATAAAAAAGGTGCAAGGTAGGGCAGTGGATGATGGAGGGGTCCTAGTGAGAGAGGGGAGTGTTTGGAAACTCCCTGTACTGTTGTTTGCAGACGATACTGTGCTGTTAAGTGAAGATGAAGGAGAACTGCAAGGCTTGGTGGTTCAATATGGGAGAGTATGTAAGAAACGGAATCTAAAGATGATTGTAGGGAAGAGTAAAGTTTTGGTCTTCGAGAGAGGTGAAGTCAGTGAATGTACAATGGGGCTGGATGAGAAGGAAATGGAAAATGTGAGTGCGTTTATTTACTTGGGTAGTGTAATGAGTAAGGATGGAAGTTTAGAGGGTGAAGTGCTTGAAAGGGTACAACAAGAAAGAAAGGTTGCTGGGTCCTTGAAAGCAGTGATAAGAAACAGGGAAGTGAGCATGGAAGTGAAAAAGTTACTACATGACAGTATTGTCATGGAAGTGAAGCTTTGCCCTTATTGGAAGGACAGAAGTCAAGAATGAGAGCTGCTGAAATGAGTTATTTGAGAAAGCATGTGGAGTGACATGGAGAGACAGACTGACAAATGAGAAAGTGAAGGAACGTTGTGGTGTGGATGTGGATGTGATAGGAAGTGTTAAGAAAAACTCTAAATTGCCTTTAAAATTGCCTCTAAAGCTGCAAAGGCTCGCTTCACTTGCCACATCTCATTCACCTTCACCCTTCCATCATGAACTTATAATGACTGGACCCCCCCCAACAAAAAATATTGGGAACGCTTGAACAATATTGAAACCCCATAGAATTTTGCTCAGTCAGTTACCCGCTTGCATTTGCACTCACATTTGAAACGAGTTTTCAAAACATTCATCATTGTTTCGTAAGTGGCTGTCTTTATGTACAGATAGTGCGTTTCACTGAGCGATATTTTTGTATAAATGTCGTTCCTACGCCTTGCTTCTCTAACTGTTGAGTTAGCCATGCCCATTTCTTACACCCCTGTGCTGGGCACTCGAATGTAAGTTTGTCAGTTCTGGACCGCCACAGGAGTAAGATGTTGTTGTGCGCAGTGCGGAGCAGGACCCTCATCGTAGCAGCTACAAAGTCTCCATCAGTTTCGGTGATTCCCGTATCTCCCCACCGAGTTGGTGACCTGCAGTAGTGTTGACGTGAGCAGCGAGTGCAGCGCCTTGAGCAGCAGACGCCCAGTCTCTTCTCAGCACGGCCAATTTCCTCCACTGACCAGTATTTTCGCTTTTTTTTTCTATGCTTAAGGTTTTTTACCATTGGGTTTGAGTGTGTGAGTGAGTGCATTTCTTTTGCTTTGATCTTTTTGAATTTGAGATTCATGTAATGTAAATTTATTCTCTTGTAATTAATGAATTTACAGTTATTTTCTTTGAGCTCTGTTAATTATAACAGTCGTGTTTGATTTCTCCATATTTCGCATAGTTAGTTGCTACTCCAGGTTAGCACAAACTCTTTATATTAATCACGACTGGTATTTAGGCCAATTCTTTGGTATTAATTCTTAAATCCGTTGTGCGAGCTTGGAGTTAGCAACAGCCAGAACCTGTCCATTGCTACTACTGTTAGTTATTGATTGTCAGGGGTAAGCTAACTTTCTCAGAGGCCAACAGTACGAGCAATACAGCATTCTTGAGTGATTAGTCTCCGCTGTGTACTGTTGAGAAAGTTTATAAAATTCTCGTCTTTAGAAAATCTTCGAGGTAAGCCAGCATAAATCGCTACTTGATTTCACAAGTCGATTCTTTGTGTCAATCGACTAATTAATTATTTGCATTTTTTCATACATTTATTTCCACTCCCCTCTTGACACGCTATTACACTAATTTTATTCCCTCATAAATAGTAAACAAGGTTATTCAAACATATTTGTAATCTGAAGGAAGAGCGAGTAAAAGCAAAGGATGAAAGAATGTTAATTGAGATGGATGCAGTAAAGAAGAGATGGGGGGATTATTTTGAAAGATTGTTCTATGTAGAGAAGGAAAGGGAGGCTGAGGAAAGGGAGGCTGAGATAGTGGCAGGTGGAAGGGT
>JAGKTI010040991.1:0-10317 GCA_018397915.1 Birgus latro
ACACACATAAACGTTTATAGGGTGTCCTGGAACCTGACATACTAACTTCAGGAGGTGTTTCCTGAAATGAATTTGAGAAAAAAAAATCTGTATCAACATTGGTCCAATTCTCATCAATTACAGACGTATAGTTACGAAGGAGACCATTTTTAGGCACAAGATATTTGTAATTGGAGGTTTATAACGGTTGAGAACTAAACACATGAAGTTAGAACATTTTATACAATAAATCAATCCAAGAATGACCTGAAAATGGTACAACAAGACCGGGACACCCTGTATATGTATGACAGTTACTTCCTACATCACAGTAACTTCATCGATTGTGGATGGGTCAGAAACGGTTCCATAAAGTGACTAAGTTGCTTCTAAAACCTCTGGTGTCGTGCTCAATTCAGTATGTAGTGTAGCCCCGGCAGTAACTGTCGCAGTACGTTTGCGGTTTAAGACACGTATAGGCCACATCCTGTTGGAATATGTTGGCATTGCATTCGTTTCGTCTCACACAACCTCGCTAGTTACGCCATGTTTACATCGAGAAAAGGAGGAAACGAGTTGTTTGTCTTATGAGCCCAAATTTGTTACGGGTTGGTCTGTTGTGTCAAGGGTTCTCAATCTTTTTTCCACTAAGTACTCCTTCAATTGCCAGACAGTCGACTTATGCTTCCATTAACCTGACACTGAATTTAGGAAGCCAATATATTAAGACTAATTCAGTGTACAGTGGTTCTACAATGTATACAATCAATGATTGAAACTGTAATGATTTTATTAAGCAATTAAGCATTAACATTACAGCCAGTGTCCAATGATACTGCACAGGAATGAAACTGTAGTTACTTTATGAATAAAATAAACATTAGAACAAATTAAGTGTAGAATGGTAGTACGAGTAGTTCGGCTTTTGTACGACTAACGGAATTATAATTGCATAACTTAGCAAGTACGCATTTACACCATGTTTTAAACATGACACCCAGTAAAAAACTTCAGTGTGAAGGTTGTGCCTAATTTGTGGAAACAAGTTTCTCAATTCAAGGCGCAATATCAGACAAGCTCGTAAGTCATGCTCCATATTAAGCCGTGCACGGTGTTTTCATATTCATCAGTGTTGAAAATCTTTGGTCACACAGGTAAGTACTAAGGAACATCAGCAAAGACCCCAAAGCATTATCAGCTATAGCAAGGTAAAGGTCACACATTTTAGACCAGAACTTGGTCAGGGGGAGAATTTCAAATGCATCCTTAGCAACAACGTCGTTCACCAACTCCAGGAATTCTTCATGCATGTTATCTGGTAGAAGATAGACGTTAACAATGAATTTGTTCCTAATCAATTTTGAGTCCAACTCCCTCACTTCAGGTAAGAAAGATGTGTTTGCACAAGGTGCACCGGTTCTAGTTTTCCAGAGTCTTTGCTTTTATCAAGTCTTCACTAAGGTGTTCAAACATGGTAAGATTTTCGTCCCTGATGTTTCCTTGCCAGGTCAAGCTTCCAGCTGAACGATCTTAGCTAGTCCATGAAAATCAGTGTCTGTGGAAAAACGGCCTTCGATGGATAAATTTAACGAGTCAGTATGTCAGAACATGTCCTTCAAGTAGGCCAGCTTCTGGAGATATTTGTTGTCTAACCTTTTCTTTGTGAACTTAAGCGACTTTATGTCACTGTCAAATTTGCAGAATTCATAAAGTGCCTCCTTCAGTGACTTTACTTTTGATACAACATTCCCCCGCGACAACCAGCGAACCTCGGTGTAAAAGAATAACACTTCCTCATCTGCTCCAAACTTTGGGCACAAAACGTGGAAGAGTCATTTATTTAGCACTGTGACTACGACATTCTCTCTTCACTGAATAAAATCATGGGGTGTCAGCCTGAATGAAACACCCACTTGCGTCTACAACAATGAAGATCATGTTCAACCACCTGCCGGGGGGAAAAAAAAATCCCTCAGCTGAATCAAATCGTCTGTTGGCATCCTGAATGAAACACCAAAGTTCAACCATGGCAGAGCATAGCTGTGGAGCGTACAATGATGTGTTGTTTCAGGATTCGCCTCAGTCATTCGTCCTCGAAACCCTGATCGATGGCCACGCATTGCTAGTGTTCCGTCGGTTATGCAAGCACACATATTTTTCCAAGAAAACCCTTCAGCCTCTTTAAAAAATGAAGGCTTCATGGAAATTATTTTCATCAGCTGTTGTCGACTTCAAAGCATGAGAGAACAGAAAATTTCCTTGAAATCTTATTCACAGTTGTATCGTACAAACAATAGGCGTTGGACACAAGCAGCCACGTCAGTAGACTCATCAAGCTGGATTACAATTTTGTTTTTAGACAGAAGAGTGACAGAGGAAGGAAAAACAAATTAAACAAAAAGATATTCCATAAACCAGACTATGCATTTGCAAATGCTCCATTCATAAGAAATCTGTAACAGCTGGACTTGAAGTTTGGGGGATAACTTCTCTGGGTCAGCGAGTTTCAAGGAGACGCAGTTAAGGGAACAGAATAATTCAGACAAAAGTTTTGCAATATGAGAGTGTTACAGCGCAATCATAAGCGCTACAAGATGTCCGTGTAACACGGGGGAGGGCGTGGAGAGCCGCACATTGGACGAAAATTCGTCGGAGCATTTGCTATACAAGTATCTGTAAAATAATGCAAGGGAGGCAACACTCCTTCTCACTTGTAGAGAATGTAGTTCATTTGTAACTGCAAGGTTATCAATTATTCATATAGTTTTGTTCTAAATTTTGTCCAGTTGCTTTAGTGCAACCTCTCCAAATCCACTCTACAAGGGTTAGCAATATTCGAGCACACATGACTCCTGTAAATTATA
This sequence comes from Birgus latro, assembly GCA_018397915.1. NCBI lineage: Eukaryota > Metazoa > Arthropoda > Malacostraca > Decapoda > Coenobitidae > Birgus > Birgus latro. The sequence continues at coordinate 2,844 of JAGKTI010040991.1, forward strand.
GGTAATTGTTAGTCAGTGAAGAAGTTACGGATTCTATACAATAATCCAAGATTCTTTGAATCGATTTTACCAAAGGATCTGATATCAGAGGTCCAACTGGTGGTACTGTTAAGTGAATCACCAAGAATTTCGTTACTTTTAAAGGCAGGAATGTTGGTTGTATTGAGGGTACTATAGGAATCAGGCAGTATCTGTCTCTTAGTTAACTGTATATATCTTGTTTTCCTAGCATCAAATAAGACACTGTTATTTTGTCCCCATTCAGAGATCTTAGATAAGTCTTGATTTATGGAAATTGCTGTAATGAGTTGTGAGTTAGGGATGCCAGTATCACTTTGTGAATGGGTGTTTAAGTGTGAAGGAACTGTGAAGTGTGGAGTCATCTGCATATGAGTGAATGGGTGATAGATAAGAAATCATTAGTATGGATTAGGAAGAGCTGGAGCCAGAACTGATCCATTTGGCACGCCAGAATTAATCAGTTGGAATTTGGAATATACGACCTCTTATTTTGTTCTTGTCTTTCTGTAGCTGAGATATGAGGAAATCATTGGAAGAGAAAGTGATGGGCCATGGCAAGGGAGTTTGGATGACAAGGAATGGTAACACAGTCTGTCAATACCTTTAGAAATATCATGTGTGTCTCCATGTTAGTGAGCTGACTGATGGATGACAATGAGTCAAGAAACTGAGTATATCAACAGTGGACCTTTCGTGGCAAAAACCATACTGTGTGTCACTGATTAAGTTGTTGGATTCAAGATGTTTAACTATGCATTTATTTGTCACGAATTTTCTACATCGTGAAATTGTGTATTGTAAATCGTGACATCGATTGATTTTGCGGGAGCGATAAATAGTTCTGAAATGCATTAAATTTCGCTCAATCTCTTAACCGTCCACTTCTATACTTATATTTGCATCAAGTTGTCAAAACTTTCGTCATTCTTTCGCGAGTGATTGTCTTTATGTACAGACAGTGCATTCCTCTGAGCGATAATTTCTGAATTGTCATTTCTTTGAACTTGCCTCCCCGGCCGTTATTTGGCCAAACCCCTTTCACACGACCCTTGCGTTGGACATTCAGACACAGTCAGTCGTCCTTCAGCAGTCATGAAGAGAGGGTTTGCTATACCCAACGCGAGTGATCTCCACATCCTGCAGTATCGGCGTTTTCTTGAATCTTCCACCAACTTGATGATCGACTAGAGCAGTGACGGTCTCATCTTTACTGATTAGTATTTCTTTTTTGTTCTTCCTAGGCTTAGGGCTATTTAGCTATTTGTCTGAGTGCTTGAGTGAGTGCATTTCCCTTTCTTTGATTTTGAATTGATTCATGTAACGTAAATTTATTTTCTTGTCATTAATAAATTTACAGTTCGTTTTCTTGAGCTTTGTTAAATGTAACAGTCATGTTTGATTTCCCCACATATTTAGTACACTTCTGCTACTCCACGTTAGCACAACTCCTTATATTAGTCACGACTTGTATTTAGGCCAGCTCTTGGTATTAATTCTTAAATCCGTTGTGCTAGCTAGGAGTTTGGCCCAGCCAAGATCCTGTTTATTATTATTATTATTATTATTTTAATATTAAGGGGAGTGTTACGTCCCCAGCTGTCCTCACTCTTCAAGCACGCTGCAATAGTTAGGTACAGCAAGAAATTCGTTCGGCCTGCAACTCCTCATTCCCGGGCCAGCTGGGTAGCAACATGAAATATCTCCACCACAAATACTCTATCATCCATCACACCATCAATGATAATGAAATAGTCTACTACACTATTTACATATATTTACAAATAAATACACTGATACTCAAATAAAGAATATACTTAGATCACTTACGCTATATCCCCAGAATGATCTTCTCAAAACCAAATGACACTCAATAATAACCATCTCTCAAAATGATTAACCATTCTCCTTCACATGTTACTCTATAATATTAACCACACAAATGCTCCACAATGGTTCACACAATAATAATCTCCACCATCACAAGTACACCACCACGAGCACCATAGGCTATCTCGTGGCCACCCACACCACGCTCTCTCTCTCCAACACCTGTATATTCTCCTCCCACAAGTAATACTCATCAGTATATTCACATAATTGTCTCACCACTTCCCTTGTATAACACCTCACACTGTGTGACCACGCTGCTCTCCCAAAATCACCACGTGTCTCCTCCAACACGCCCACCTGAGCAGAAACCCAGATCAGCTCCTCACACACCGCTAGCCACCAAGAGAGAGAGAAGCCACACGCTTTCCCCTCGTACGTACATATCTCTCACTAACGGAATCACAATACAACAACAGAACCTTACATGTTAACCTTTAACAACTTCACAAATATTAATTCATTTCTACATTCTCCAAAGATAAACTCCAACACAATATACAATCACATTATACAATAATAAACATAATATTCATTACATTCATGATACACAACAAAAGAAAGCGTACTGTATGAAAAAAAGGGATAACTCCTCGTAACACCCCCCTTCCAGTAAAGATGTGAATTCTCCCTTTAAGAGGATTCACATCTCTCAGGAACGCGAGAGAGAGCGTCTGCTATCACATTCTCTCTTCCCTTTACATGAGTCACAACCAAATTATATTCTTGCAACAGCAGGCACCATCTCATCAACCTCTGGTTAGAGTTCTTCATCCTATTTACAAATACAAGAGGATTATGATCAGTGAAAATTTGCACGGGCCTCATGGTACCCTTCACATACACTTCAAAATGATTCAAACACATAATCAATGCCAAAGCCTCCTTCTCCACAGTACTGTAATTCATCTGATATGGTAACAACTTCTTAGAAAAATACCCAATAGGATGATCAACCTGCTCCACTTCCTGCATTAATACTCCTCCAATTCCCTCACCACTGGCATCCACATACAATTTAAATGGCTTATCATAATCAGGAGTGACCAATATGGGTGCATTTACTAGCATATCCTTAATTTTCTTAAAAGCCTCCACACAGTGCTCACTCCACATAAATTTCACCTTCTTTGACAACAACCTAGTCAGTGGCAATGCAACGGCTGAAAAGTTCTTACAAAATCTTCTGTAATACCCACTCATTCCCAAAAACCTCAACAATTCTTTCCTATTTGTTGGAGAAGGAAAGTTCACAATATATCTCACCTTAGCATCCAATGGCCTCACTTGTCCTTGTCCTGCTTTGAATCCTAAATAGTCCACATAAGCCTTTACAAAATCACTCTTTGCTAAATTCACTGTGAGATTTGCATCATCTAACTTTCTAAATACTTCATCCAACAACTTCAAATGCTCCTCCCATGTATCAGAATACAGTACTATATCATCAATGTATACAGTACAACACTTCACTCCACTCAACACTGCATTAACCAATCTCTGAAAACAACTGCTACTGTTCTTCATTCCAAATGGCAAAACTTTATACTGATATAACCCATCCATGGTAACAAATGCTGACAATTCCTTAGCCCTTTCAGTTAATCCAACTTGCCAAAAACCCTTAAGCAAATCTAACTTTGTCACATACTTAGCATTTCCTAACTGATCAATACAGTCATCAATCCTGGGAATAGGGTATGAGTCAGTCTTAGTTACAGTATTCACTTTTCTAAAGTCAGTACAAAATCTGTAACTATTCCCTCCAGCCTTAGGTACAAGTACACAGGGTGAACTCCATGGACTATTACTTGGCTCAATTAAATCATTTTTCAACATGTACTCTACTTCCTTCCTCATAATTTCTCTCTTTTGTGGAGTCATTCTGTATGCATGTTGCTTAATTGGCCTTACATCCTCTACTTCCACATCATGCACAATAACATGGGTTCTTCTAGGAGCATCAGGAAACAAAGATCTAAACTTGTTAACAATTCTTTTTACCTCTCCTTTCTTATCCTTATCTAAATGCTTCAACTTGCTCATCCAAATTATTTAATATGACTGAATTTTCCAAACTCTGACCTTCACAATTCATCAAGTCATCATCTCCACCAACACTCTTCTCCACCTTCACAACATTACCACAATTTATTTCATCATTTGCATCCAATACTTCTTCCCTACCATAGTATGGCTTGATCATATTTACATGACACAATTGAGTTCCCTTCCGTCTCCCTGGGGTTCTAACTATGTAATTTACATCACTGACTTTCTCCTTAATGGCCCAAGGCCCACAATATTTTGCTTTCAAAGGATTATCCTGCAATGGAAACAACACCAACACCTTATCACCAGGCTGAAAACTTCTATCTCGTGCCTTCTTATCATACCAGGTCTTCATATTAGTCTGTGACTCCTTTAAATTCTCACAGGCAATCTCTCTAGCTCTCAACAATCTCTCCTTAAACATAGCAACATAATCCAGCATATTTGGCACATCATGATTTCCTAACCACTTCTCCTTCAACATACGCAGAGGTCCCCTGACCTCATGTCCATACACAAGTTCAAATGGACTGAAGCCAGTGGACTCCTGTACAGCATCTCTTATGGCAAACAAAGCTAGTGGCACTGCCTCATCCCAATCCTTATCCATTTCAGTACAGTATATTTTTAAAGTCTTCTTTAGAGTTTGGTGAAACCTTTCCACACATCCTTGCGACTGTGGGTGGTAGGCACTCGATAACTGCTGCTTAATCCTCAACTCTTTCAACACCTGACCAAACAACCTTGAAGTGAAATTACTGCCCTGATCTGACTGAATTACTCTCGGGAGTCCAACCCATGAGAAAAATTTCACCAACTCCCTCACAATCACTTTAGCATGGATACTTCTCAAAGGAATTGCCTCTGGAAACCTTGTTGACATACACATAATAGTTAGCAAATATTGATTGCCTCGCTTGGAACGAGGTAGAGGACCTACAATATCAATACATATCCTGCTGAATGGTTCATCTACAACAGGAATAGGGTGCAATGGTGCCTTTACAATATTCTGGTTAGGTTTACCAACAACCTGACATGTATGACAAGTCTTACAATGTTTAGTTACACTCATCTTTACACCTGGCCAATAAAAATGTGCTGTCACTCTACTCAAAGTCTTTCTTACACCAAAATGTCCTGACCAACTACTTTCATGAGCCAACTCCAAAATCTTACTTCTGTACTTCTTAGGGACAACAATTTGGGTCTTCATCATCCAATGATCAGATACTGGGCTATCAGCAGGTCTCCATTTTCTCATTAAAATTTGGTCTTGCACATAATATCCCACATCTCCATCAAGAATTCCTCTCTCAGCCTCACTCCACAACGCCTTCAGACTTTCATCATTCCTTTGTGCATCAATTAAGTCCTCCTTTTTCACAACAAAGTCTGGCAAAGTCTCTGCTTCCTTCCCTTCCACCTGCTCTGCTTCATCTCCAGGTTCACAAAGCCAGGATGAGCTTAGGTCTAACTCACACTCCTCATCTTCCTCCGCTCTTTTAGCACTAGCCCTTGTCATTACACATGCTGGATAAATCATACTCTCCTCAAGTCTCTCACCATCCTCACATACTTCTGGGTCTACGGTATCACTTTCCTGGTCAACCTCAGGATTCTCCACAATTTCAGGCTCAGGGACAACTTTATTGCCTGCCAAATCATTCCCTAATAGCATGTCCACTCCTGACACAGGCAATCCTTCACTTACTCCAACTTTCACATCTCCTTTGACAAATCCACTCTCAAGCCACATACAATGTACTGGTACTTCGAGCTCCGAAGAACTCACACCCCTAACAACAACATTTTCACCAGTAAAGGACTCATCACTCCACTCTGCAATACCTTTACGTACAAGACTCAGGTTAGCTCCTGTGTCTCTCAGTATCACAATCTCCTTTCCTTGTCCCTCACCCACCTTCATCTGACCTTTGGTGATAAATGGCTTAAACTCTACTGCAGGTAACACCTTGGATCCTGTACATACATTTGCTAACAATCGTTCTACATGTTCCTTCCCAGTTACAGTCAATCCAGCTTCCTTGGAATTCTTCAAACTATAACACTGATACTTCCTGTGACCTACTTTACCACAATGCAGACACTTGGGTTGCACCTGATTTTTCCTACAACTTATACTTAAGTGTCCAAAATCACCACACTTATAACATTTGATTCCTGACTTATTTTGATGTGAGGCATTACTGACCTTATCACTCCTAAACAAAGGTGACTCTACAGCCTGACTTTGAACATGTCCAACATTAGATTTCAGAAAATTATTTGAGTTCTTGAAACTGTTTTGGTTAGCTGTACCTTGTTTACCACCCCAAGAGTTGGTGTACTTCTTAACCCAGCTCTGGTTAAATTTACCTCTATGAGCACCTTTGCTCACCTCATACGCAACAGCAAGCTGATCCGCTTTACGTCCAGCCTCAATCACATTTCTAATGCCTAGTTTCATTATTTCATACCTCAGTGCTGGTTCTAAAGTATTTCTAAAATGTTCTAACATCAATAATTGTATCACATCTTCCTTGCTTGTCACATCCTCAGATTTCAACCATTTACCACACTTCAGCACAATCTCTCTAGCAACTTCCAAATAGGTGTTACTATGTGTCTTTCCAACGTCTCTGAAACGCTGTCTATAAATTTCTGGATCCACCTTCACAGTCTGCAAAATTGCCTCTTTAACAACATCATAATCACTGCACTCACCAATACCTAAACCAGCATAAGCCTCTCTTGCCTTGCCCTTTAATCTAGCTTGCACCAACAAAGCCCACTCTACCTTTGGCCAACTTCTCAATTCAGCAATTTTCTCAAATTGTATAAAGAAATCCTCAGCCTCTTCCTCTACGAATTCTGGCATAAGTTTCATCTCTATATCTGCTGAATTTCCTCTGTGTTCCCCTTTTTCTACTTCCAACTTTTTTATCTCCACCTGAGTCTTGATCTTCTCCTTCTCAACTTCTGTTTTCATCAAAGCCTCTTGATTCTTTTCCCTCTGTAACATTATCTCCATCTCCATTAACTTCACTTTCCATTCCATCATCTCACTACCAGTCATTTCTTTGTTTCCTTCTACATACTTTTCCATATTTTCTTCTTCACACTCACTCTGCTCTCCACCCAAAATGCTAGATTCCATCAAACCCTTTATCAGTTCTCTCTGCATATCCTCCTTAAGTTTAGCTTTTAACTCAATGCCATAAGTGCATGCTAACTCCCTCAGCTCTTCTCTTGTGCACTGGTATAGAGAATGTATATCCCTACTGCTCATAAAGTTTTGCACATTACTCTCTGCCATGATTACAAATAATTTCAAGGCTCACCACAACACAGTAGTCCAGAGGGGAGAGTTGGCAAGGAAGGCAGATTCTCCTGGTCACACACACTGGGCTCATGGACAGGTGGCACACAATCACAAAGAGATCCTGGACAGGCCCCCAATTTTCTGTTACGTCCCCAGCTGTCCTCACTCTTCAAGCACGCTGCAATAGTT
>JAGKTI010040992.1:0-10317 GCA_018397915.1 Birgus latro
AAGATGGCGTTTCGCTTGTCCTCACTAAATAGTCACAAATACATCTCACCAGGTTGAGATTGGTTGATGTAGATATTAATTTACCATCGATACTAAGTCCAACAATGTGCATAATAAAGGTGAAAGACGTTACTAACAGATAATCTTCGAGCTAAAACTACGGAGGGTGAAAAGATGGCGGCTAATCCGCTTCCATTGCTGGTTTACCACGTTCATACAAAGGTTCTCGAATCCCCCATGAAGTAAACATGCGTGGAGGCGTGTAGGATGTGGTGCAGTGTTTTCGTGTTTAAATACCCCAAGATACAAGTTAAATATCATCCCCGTACCTCACTGTAATACGTCAAAGGTAAGTAGCACACATTATTACTGAGAAAACGTAGTTAGATGGCTTTAGTTGTGTACTTGGATGGCTCGACTGCCAATTACAAAAAAGGTCTACCGTGGTGAGTGCAGTGAGGGAATTTTGGTATTTTTTAGCCTTCATGTGGATTCATAGTATTATTAAGATAGTGGTATAGTGGGTCTGTTTTCACCAGACGGGACTGGACTACTCCTATGCTTAAATAAATTCTGGTTGCTTGAAATTTAGGTACGATGTAGGATTGAGTCTTGGTTACGGTACGTCTTAAATGGATTCTCCACTCGGACTTCATGACTGAAACAAGCCAAAAGTGTTAGGGATATTGGTTCTGTTATCGTTTCAACCCCTGACAGAATTACGAGTTTTTGATCCATTTTATTTGATATTTTAGAAATTGTAAGACACTTTTCTTCTGTGACATTTTTGTCACCAATTATATTTTACTCCTCAAGGATATTAGGTTAAGTTATCCTCAACAGTAAAGTAAAAATAATTTACGAGGAAAATGCCATAGAAGAAAAGAGTCTTAGCATTGTCTAAAATACCGAAGAAAAGGTTCNAAATCTCCTAATTCTGTTAGGGGTTGAAACGATAATTTTACCGGGATATTTTCCAGGTGAGAGCAAACACTGTTGTTTTAACCCCCCACCCCCTAGTTCACGTTTATTGACATATATGTAGTGCATGCATGTGTTCCCTATGTTACAGCAAGTGGATTGGTGGAGGGTTAGTGCCCTTCCCCAGAAAACATTTACCCGTAACTAAAAATATGAACAAGAAGCCTCAGACTAGGACTGAGCAACAGGTGACAACTAAGGATCAAACAGAGGATGTGGTATAGATTACGACATGGAATGTAAGGGGTGCGAATGATAGGGTGAAAGATAGAGAGATTGTCCAAGTGCTTGAGGGTGCAAAAGTGGATGTACAGTATGTGGAATAACAGACAAAATGGAGAGGTGAGTGTGAGAGAGTGGGAGTATAGATGGAGTATATGTAGGGGAGTGAGTGAGAATGAGAGGGCAAAAGAAGGAGTGTGTATTGTTGTGTGCAAGAGATGAAAGGAGAATATAAGAGAGTAGCTATGGATTCACTGGCTCAAGGATTGTGTGGGTAAAATTGAAAATTGGACTACAAATGTGGGTGATTGTGTGTGTGTGTGTGTGCACCATCACAAGTTCGTGCATGTAGAGTGCGAGAAGAGTCCTCGACAAATGTGGAAGCGTTCATGGAAAAGTTTGGAAGGAATGAGAAAGTGTTTTTGATTGGAGATATGAATGGAAAAGTAGGAAATGTGGAGGTGGATGGAGTAGTTGGTGAGTGGGGTGTGCTTGCAGAAGTGGATGAGAATGGCAGTGCTCTAGTGGACATTTGTGCAGGGAGGGGGTTGGTGATAGCCAATACCTTCTTTAGACACAAAATGGTCCACAGGTATACGTGGCGAGTGATGAGAAGGGAGGGTAGTGAACGGAAGGCAATGATTGATTATGTGTGTGTGGAAGAAAGGTTGTTGGTTCCTTGAAAGCAGTGATAAGAAACAGGAAAGTTAGCATGGAAGAGTAAAAGCTACTACATGACAGTATTGTTATACCAACTGTAATGTACAGTATGTAAGTGAAGCATGGACATTGTTGGAGGGACATAAGTCAAGAGTGAGAGCAGTGGAAATGAATTATTTGAGAGGAGCATGTGGCTTTACATGGAGAGACAGACTGACAGATGAGGAAGTGAAGGAGCATTGTGGTGTGGATGTGATAGGAAATGTTAGGAGAAACACATTGAGGTGGTTTGGCCATGTGGAGAGGATGGAGAGTGAGAGACTGTTGAGGAGAGTGTATGTGAGTGAGATGGAGGGGGGGAGAGGGAGAGGGAGGCCAAGGATGAGATTGAGGGAAGGAGTGGAGAGGCAACTATATGAGAGAGGGGGGTGTGAGCTGGGAGCAGGGCAATGAAACAGCGGGGGACATAGTGACATGGAGATGATTTGTTTGTGGCCACCCCTTCCGGGATTAAGGTGTCTGGCAATAGATAGATAGGATGATAGAATGAGGTGTGTAATGAATGCACGAGCATACCGTACAGAGGTTGGGGGAGTGGATTTTCTGACCACCACTTGGTGGTGGTTAAAGTCAAGGTTCAAATAAAATGGAGGAGGAGAAGGGAAGGACAGGAGGAAGTAGTTCATACAAGGAGGGTGGAAAGGTTGCAAGAGGATGGAAAAGAGGCAGATTATAAGAGAGAAGTGGAGAAGCAATTGGGTAAATATGGATTGGAGCAGATGGGGGACGTGGAAGGTGTGTGCAAGATATTCACAGAAGAAATCTGTGCAGCATGTGAGGTGGTGTGTGGGATGAAGAGAAGATGAAAGGGAGTACAAGTAAGAGTCTGGTGGAATGAAGAGGTGAGACAGGTTAAGGCACAAAAGAAGAACGCATATAGTGAGTGAATGAGAATCAGGGCCATGGAGGAAGTTGAGAGACAGGAGAGAGTTATACTGTATGTAGAGAGAAGAGAGAGGTAAAAAGATTAGTAAGAGAGTGGATGAGGAATTTGGAAAGAATTTGAGCGTGAAGTGGAGGGAATGTAAGAAAGTGTTCTGGAAAGAGGTATGGTAAAGAGAGTTAGACAGGATGATAAAGAAGTCAGTCAGGGAGTGAAAGATTAAAATGGTAGCTATATTGCTAGTGGAGAAGGGAGAAAAAGTGAGCAAATGGAGCTAACACTTTAAGGAATTGTTGAACATAGAGAATATGCAAGTATAAGTGGCTGGGGAATGAGTGGGAGAAGGAAGGAGGTGAGAAGACAGGAAGGAATCAGTTGAATGGAAGTTGTGGAAGTAGTGAAGAAAGTCAGAACTGGGAAAGCCCCAGGAATTGATTGAGTGTGTGTGGTGAAATGCTGAAGCATGGTGGAGAGATAGTAGTAAAATGGATATGGAAGATGTGTAGATTGACCTGGGAGGAAGGTAGAGTCCTGGAAGATTGGAAGTCAGGTATAATTATTCCCCTGTACAAAGGAAAAGGGGGAAAAAAAAGGTGTTTAGTAATCATAGGGGCATTTGCCTTGGAAGTCAGGTATAATTATTCCCCTGTACAAAGGAAAAGGGGAGGGAAAAAAGGTGTGTAGTAGTCATAGGGGCATATGTCTTCTTAGTGTAATAGTTAAAGTATTTTATATGGTTAGATATTTTTTGACCAATTTAGGGAAATAGCCTAACAGAGGAATTAGTTGGAGAAGAACAGGGAGGTTTTAGGAAGGGAAGAGGTTGTGTAGATCAGATATTCATTCTTAGGTCTTTAGTGGAAAAGTTTCCAGAGAAGGGAAAGAAATTGTATGCAGCCTTCTTGGATTTGGAGAAAGCATGTGACAGGGTGGATAGACAAGGAATATGGAAAGTATTTAGGATATACCGCAATTATGGAGTAAATGGGAAGTTGTTGAATGCTGTGAAGAGTTATGTATGAGGGTGCTAAGGCTGCAGTGGCTGTGGAAAGTGAACTAAATTTAATTTTTCTATCTGAATTGGATTGAAACAGGGATGTGTTATGTCCCCATGGTTGTTTGTGGATGGGGTTGTAAAAGAGATACAAGGTAGGGCAGTGGATATTGGAGCAACAGTAATAAGAGAGGGCAGTGTTTGGAAACTCCCTGTACTGTTGTTTGCAGATGACACTGTATTATTAAGTGAAGATGAAGGGGAACTGCAAGGCTTGGTGGATGAGTGTGGGAGTGTATGTAAGAAACGTAACGTAACGGTGAATGTAGGGAGGAGCAAAGTTATGGTCTTTGAGAGAAGTGAAGTCACTGAATGTACCTTGAGGCTGGATGAGAAGGAAATGGAAAATGTGAATGCATTTAAGTGCTTGGGTAGTGTGATGAGTAAGGATGGAAGTTTAAAGAGTGAAGTGCTCAAAAGGTACAACAGGGAAGGAAGGTTGCTGGTTCTTTGAAAGCAGTGATAAGGATCGGGGAAGTGAGCATGGAAGTAAAAAAGTCACTGCATGACAGTATTGTGATATTGTACCAACTTTAACATGTAGAAGTGAACCTTGAACCTTGTTGGAAAGACACAGGTCAAGAGTGAGAGCAGTGGAAATGAGTTTTTTGAAAGGAGCATGTACAGCAGTTACATAGCGAGATAGACTGACAAATGAGGAAGTGAAGGAGCATTGTGGTGTGAATGTGGATGTGATAGAAAGTGTTAGGAGAAATACATTGATGTGGTTTGGCATTGTGGACAAGATGGAGAGTGAGAGACTAATGAGGTGAGTGTATGTGAGTAAAGTGGAGGGGGAGAGAGGGAGGAGGGGATCGAGGATGAGATGGAGGGATGGAGTGGAGAGGTATATATGAGAAGAGAGTTTGAGCTGGGAGCAGGGCAGTGAAGTGGCATTGGACAAGGTGACGTGGAGGCCGTTTGTTTGTGGGCACCCCTAATGGAATGGAGGCATCTGGCAATAGATAGATAGATAGATCTAGGGCACTTCGGTTCACGTTAATAAATGTTATTAAATATTTACTAAACGGACATGGCCTTTCTGTATTTTCTATTGAAACGAGTCTTTCGCATGTTACTTTTTTTTTGTGTGTGTGTGTGTGTCCGACTCTGGGCATAGGCTTTACAGCCTGCTATCAAGGCCCAGTCGTCCTCCTACATACCATACACCTCTACATGTCACCACTTCGGCGCTTAACACCCACCGTCCATATTGAATACATGCTAGGGCTGTCTCATACAGGACTGGTGTATTGGTATTAGCGGGGTTATTTTTACGACATGTCGGCGGGTCTTCTGGTAGATCAGTAAAGCCTGATTTAATGAAATTCAAATCCTTAAACTGTTCCCTGCACCAGCGAGGATTCGAACCTGGGTCCCACGGGACTGCAAGCCAACTCTCTACCGATCGAGCTACCGCCTCCCCAACTTGTTACTCCTAGATTACCACAGCTACTGGGGATTTTTATAAACTTACTTCAGTAAGCTATAAATGAGGATTTAGAAAGTGTAAAGATTCTCCCAAAGTGTGCCAGTAGCTGGCTGTATTTAACATTCCTAAAGTGCATTTTAAAATTTGAAAGCTGGCTGTCAAGTGCAAGTAAGGTTAAGTTGTATTAGGTTTGATTTGGCCAGGTTAGGTTGGGTTAAATCATTAAGTTTCCCATTGCTTTGACGTGGAATACACTAGCGCATCCAGTTGGAGCGATGGTTGGTAAATAACACGGCCAAAGTCGACTGAAGGTGGTCAGTCGGCTAGATCGTTGGTAAACGTTGCCTGGCTGCTTCCTTAAATACCCAGTAAAAAGGTAAACTGTATTTTTGTCTTTTTCCAATCACTTTATGTACTCACAGTTGAACAGTTATCTATCTGCATTGCTTATGTACCAAAATTACTTACCTTGAGATCGTGAGTTTGTTATATTATGGGTGGAATCGCCATGCCAGTTTGGCAAATACTTACCTAAATGTTTTGTCATATGCCATTGTTTGCAGAGCTGTGCAGCTCAGGCTGGTTGAGGTTGCCAACTAGGCCTATGTCTTTCCTTCACATGGGAAATTGTGGTTCACAGTTCACTCACTGGCAACTCTTGTGGCCTCCGTTTGTTGATGTGTATGTAGGGAGCATTGGTTTACATAAATAAACGTTTTGTTGTATTGCGCCATTGTTTGCATAGCTGCGCTGCCCGGGCTGGTTGAGGTTGCCAACTAGGCCTAAGTCTTTCCTCCACATGGGAAATTGTGGCTGACAATTTTCTCTTAGGCAACTCTCGTGGCCTCCCGCCACTTGTCCCCCCTGCTGGCCCTACCACCAGGCCTGTCACACTCGCGCACTCGGCCCTTCTTCCTCGACCGCATGTCAGTATAATGGTAAGGCCTTGTATTAGTTTGCTATTTGTAGCATGCCCAACTACAGTAAAAGTCCATTAATCCGAATGGCAGTGGACCGAGAATCATTCGGATGATCAGATTTCTCAGGTTTTTGGGTGGGACCCCTAAGACACTTAATTTCATGTTTAAACTGAAATTTTACCAAATGGATCACTTTTCATTCATTCATAATACAATATGGCACATATTAACATTACTTTATGTATTACACAAATTCTTTTACTTAATAATGTGTTACTGAAGACACAAACTGTAATTTGTAAATCAAGAGATGTTATGGGTTGTTTAACTCATCAGTAATGCGCAGTGTTGAAAACAGCAGTTGTAGGCAGGTAAATCCAATTAGAGAAAATGTTAGGGAAATTTCTGAGGAATTAGTTGGAGAAGAACAAGGAGGTTTTAGGAAGGGAAGAGGTTGTGTAGACCAGATATTCATTCTTAGATCCTTAGTGGAAAAGTTTCTAGAGAAGGGCAAGAAGTTGTATGCAGCCTTCATGGATCTGGAGAAAGCATATGACAGGGTGGATAGACAAGGTTTGTGGAAGGTATTAAGAATATATGGAGTGGATGGGAAGTTGTTGAAGGCAGTGAAGAGTATGTATGAGGGTGCTAAGGCTGCAGTGCGTGTGGATGGCAAACTGAGTGAATCTTTCCATTTGAAGGTTGGATTGAAACAAGGATGTGTCATGTCTCCATGGTTGTTCAATCTGTATATGGATGGGGTTATAAAAGAGATACAAGGTCGGGCAGTGGATGTTGGAGCAGCCCTAGTGAGAGAGGGCAGTGTTTGGAAACTCCCTATACTGTTGTTTGCAGATGATACTGTGTTGTTGAGTGGAGACGAAGGGGAGCTGCAAGGCTTGGTAGATGAGTTTGGGAGTGTGTGTAAGAAACGGAATCTAAAGGTGAATGTGGGGAAGAGTAAAGTGATGGTCTTCGAGAGAAGTGAAGCCAGTGAGTGTACAGTGAGATTGGATGGGAAGGATATGGAGAATGTGAGTGAATTTAAGTACTTGGGCAGTGTGATGAGTAAGGATGGTAGTCTGGAGGGTGAAGTGCTCGAAAGGGTACAGCAGGGAAGGAAGGTTGCTGGTTCGTTGAAAGCAGTGATAAGAAACAGGGAGGTGAGCATGGAAGTGAAGAAGTTGTTACATGACAGTATTGTGATACCAACTCTGACATATGGAAGTGAAGCTTGGACCCTGTTGGAAGGACAGAAGTCAAGAGTGAGAGCAGTGGAAATGAGTTATTTGAGAGGAGCATGTGGAGTCACATGGAGAGACAGACTAACAAATGAGGAAGTGAAGGAGTGTTGTGGTGTGGTTGAGGACGTGATGGGAAGCGTTAGGAGAAACACGTTAAGGTGGTTTGGGCATGTGGAGAGGATGGAGAGTGAAAGATTGACGAGGAGAGTGTATGTGAGTGAGGTGGAGGGGGCGAGAGGGAGGGGGAGGCCGAGGATGAGATGGAGGGATGGAGTGGAGAGGTATATGAGAGAGGGGGGTGTGAGTTGGGAGCGTGGTAGTGAAATGGCAGGGGACAGAGTGACATGGAGGCGATTTGTTTGTGGCCACCCCGTTCGGGATTGAGGCGTCTGGCAATAGATAGATAGATAGAAATCCAGGTTTAATAATAATATGCACGTATTGTAAAAGCACAAAAACTTATTATGTATTACTGTGGAAAATTCTTTATACCTACGGTACAGATAAAAAAGTGGTCGGTTGTTTAAGAGGAGTTGCCAGTCCGTGCATTACCTGATCCATGACCACACTGCTCGGCACTGCGGCGCATTTGGCGCCCAGTTTGAATTTTTACATTTTGATTTGTTTTACTTTTGGAGTTTTTGTCAGCCTTCTTCAAAAATTTGGATTATTGGGATTCTCGGATTATCAGTGTTCAGATTAATGGACTTTTACTGTATTTTGTAAGACTGGATTTGCTATCTATCTGTCTATCTATCTATCTATAGCCCAATGCCCTAATCCCACAAAGGATGGCCGCAGACAAAACGCCTCCAAGTCACAATGTCACCCACCATTTGCCTACCCTTCCCCCAGCTCACTCCCCCCACCCTCATATACCTCTCAACTCCATCCCTCCACCTCATCCTCGGTCTTTCCCTCCCTCTCCCTCCTTCCACCCCACCTGCATGCACCCTCTTAGTCAGTCTTTCATTCTCCATTCTCTCCACATGTCCAAATCACCTCAGTGTATTTCTCTTAATCTTCTCAACCACATCCACCCCACAACGTTCCTTCACTTCTTCATTCGTCAACCTGTCCCTCCATGTCACTCCACATGCTCCTCTCAGGTAACTCATTTCCACTGCTCTCACTCTTGACTTGTTACCTCTAGTAAGGTCCATGCCTCGCATCCATACGTCAGGGTAGAAATCACAATACAGTACTATCACGCAGTGACTTCTTGACTCCGATACTCACCTCCCTATTTCTCATCACTGCTTTCAGTGAACCAACAACCTTCCTTCCCTGCTGTACCTTTTCAAGTATTTCATCCCCAAAACTTCCATCCTTACTCATCACACTACCCAAGTACAGTAAGACCTCACTATAGTAGACTAATTGGGGCCCTAACCATTCCGAAAAATGCGAAATTCCGATAAAGGCGACATCCGGACTTTCCCCTGCTAATCCGGACTTTTTCTGATATATCAGACATTAGTCCGGATTGTACCACTGGTTTTTAAACTGTTTTCACTACCATTGCAGTACTATACTGTGTTATACCTTCTCTACATTAATCAGATGGTATAATAATACTGTACTGTACACTGATAAACATGTCTTTTATTTACCTTATTGTGGTGAACATAGCTGAAGTAGTCAGGCAGTTCGGACTGCTTCTGGCTTTATCGGACTTTTTCCGACATATAGGAATTTAGTCCGGTAGCTCCTCGAGTCCGATAAAAGTGTATTCCGGTCTATTGAAGTCCGTTATATTGAGGTTTTACTGTGCTTGAATGCACTCACATTCTCCATATCCTCACCATCCAACCTCACTGTGCATTCTGTGACTTCATTCCTCTCAAACACCATAACTTTACTCTTGTTTACATTGGCATTCAGAATTTCATTTAAGGCCAAAATACATCCACGTGGGGGTTACAGACCTCCCACTAGGTACCTGGGGTGGAGGGGTTAATAAAGCACAGTTAAGCATCTCATAGGGGTTATTGAAGCACAGTTAAGCATCTCATAGGGGTTAATGAAGCACAGTTAAGCATCTCATAGGCTTCATAGCTGTATCACCAGGTTCTGTAAACAGTTAGATTCATAGATGTGGACTAAGTAAGGTGAGTAAGCTAGTTTTCCACATTGCTGATGATGTTTGTGGTATACTTAAACCAGTCATGGGAAGATTAGATGGGATTAAATGAGCATTTTTGATAATTCCTCTGAACTTCAGAATTACCAGATTGACTCGCTAAGTGAAGCTTATATGTTAAAGTTGCGCCTTATGATTCTGAAAACAAGTAGTACTTGGCACACAGTGTAGACTGATAAATTAGGTTTTTGTACTTCTGGAATATTTTGTTTATCGTTTTCGTTTTTGTTTTCGTTTTTGAAGGCTCCAACATGCTTGCATGTGTCGGCCTTGGTCACCTAATGGCGGCTCTCCACGCTGCTCGATCTCTGGCAGCCTCCCTATTCAGTCCCTTAACCCTTGAGTCACATTTAATGACCTCGTCCCATGTCTTTCTCGGTCTACCCCTCCCAACCCCTCCCCCAATATTAACACTTCTCACCCTCTGCACCCAATTATCATCCCCCATCCTCTCCACATGTCCAAACCACCTCAGCCTACCTCTCCTCATCACAACACCAATACACTCCAGTCCCATCCTACCTCTCAACTCTTCTATCGTAAACCCAGCCCCCCCAGGCCTTGCACGCAGGGACGCACTGCACATCCACCTAATCATTGTCATTTCTGTACATTTAAACCTGCGAATATCCTCTTCCTTTACTGCCCAGGTCTCACTACCATACAGCATCACACTCCTAACACATGCTGCATACAAAGACCCCTTAGCACGTAAGGA
>JAGKTI010040994.1:0-10317 GCA_018397915.1 Birgus latro
CACCGCCTTCTCTCCTTCAGCCTCCCCTCACTACCCTCACCTCCTTGTTAATATCTCCTTCATTTCATTTCTCACAGCCCGTTTATCCTCTTTAACACAGCTTCTCCTCCAGTACCCCCATCCCCGCTTAACACCTTGTTCTTATTCCGCATCATTCTCCTCTCCCCCTCTTTAAGCACCCATTCTTTTCCGTTCCCTCACCTACTTTTCCCCTACTCTACCCTCTCCTTTAATTATTATCTCCTACTTACCCTTATCCTATATACTCCTTTGTACTCCCCTCCTCGGCCCTTTCTTTTGTACATTTTCTTTATTACTTCGTTCCTCCCCCTTCCTTTCCCCAATCACCCCTTCCTATCCCTCCCCCTCCTATTTATAACCCCCTCTTCCCTCACATCCTCTTTCACATAATCTCTCCTTCCTCTAGCTTTCCTCTTCCCCTCGTCATTCACATCCCCCTTTCCCTTTTTGTCCTTTATATCCTCCTCCATCTTGCATTTCATTTCACTCCTTAACCCCTTTTTATCCCCATTTTACATCCTCTTCCTCTTATCTTCACCCTCGCTTTCTTATACCACTCTTTCTCTCCTAGTCTCACAACGTTTCATTCCCCTCCCTCCCTGTCATCCCCTAATTCCTCTTCTTCCTCCATATCCCCCTCTTCACTCTTAATCATTCCTACTCTCCTCCACTACCCCACCTCCACCTAATCACATCATTTTCATCCCCTACCTTCCCTGTCTCCCTCTAATCCACTTCCTCTTACCCCATCCCTGCAAACCTCCCCTTTCTTCTGATAACTGCTCCCAAATCAATCTCACCCCCTTCCTCTCCTTATCCCAACTTCTGTTCCTTCATCTTTCTGTTCTTCTATCTCCCCATCACCCCCATTTCTCCCCCCTCATCCACAGTTCTTCTTATTACTAACTCTCACTCCCCAACTTCGCTTTCCCTTCCCCATCTGCATCCCAATGTCCCTATCTCCCTCTAATCCCCATCACTCTCTCGCATCCCCTTCCTCTCCCTTACTGATCTTACTCCCCCACTTTATCTCCCCTTCCCTACCTATCCCCAGTCTTCTTCTTCCCCTATCTTCCTCTGTTCACCTCTCCCTAATTATGCTTATCCATCTTCCTCCTTTCCCCAAATACCCTGTTTTCCTTTACCCCTTCTTCCTCCTTTCCTTTTTCCTCATCTCTCTCCATTTATTTGCCTTTTCTTCTTCGTAATTATCTATATCCTTCTACCGCCTCTCCCCCACACATCCCCTCCCTTCCCTTACCTCCGTCCTACCCCCACATATCCCCTCTCCACCCCTTATCCTCATTCTGTCTCTCCCCCGCCCTAATCACCTCCCCCTCCCCTCAATACAGACGAGGCAGCCCTTCGTCTCAGCCTGTGTTACGATAATTGGTTACAAAGAGCGATAGAGAGGCGGTGTCCGCCCCCTTCCCCGACTCCCCCCTCTCTCTCCACCCTCAGCTCCCCTCTCTTTACCCTTAATCCCTCCCCTCTCCACCCTCTCTCCTCCTCGTCTCTCCTCCCTCCCCCATTCTCAGACACTATACGAGCTCTGTAAGTTAGTAGGAGGGGGTGTGGGATCTCTCTCTCTCTCTCTCTCTCTCTCTCTCTCTCTCTCTCTCTCTCTCTCTCTCGTTTCCCTGCTCCTTTATTACAGTCTTTTTCTTCTAATCGTTTCCTCTACACGTTCACCTATACCTTTTTCACTGTTTTCCTATGCTCTGTTCTCCTTCCTTCTTTATTAGCCATTCTTTTCCCTTCCCTTTTAAGCTCTTCTCTCTAATGTAAAGAAAAGCAAATGACTGTGAAGAAATAACTATCCATTAGAAAATTGCAAGAAAAGAATTGAAAAATCAAATTTGGCAGACTATGAGAAATTATGAAATTCTGCATTGGTAACAGGCAAAAATATCGGCCCTAAGGCCCGATATATATTTATTTATTACAGAAAACAGTTTAAGAATGGGCTAATAAAGACCTCTAATTAATGGCGCAAGGAAATTGGTAGGTCATAATGAAGGCATTGCTACTAGTTGTAATGTTTTTTTTTCCCCATCAGTATTTATTAATGCAGTCAGCGATGATACTGTATATCTAAGACTGGAGCATTGTCTGAACATCAGTTAGAAAACCTAGTCATTACTTTCTAGCAGGTAAGAAGGCAGATCACTGAAATGAAGATTTAATGAATTCCAGGGTCAGGCAGATTTTTCACGAAACTTATGAAAAAATATTAAGGACAAGGTACTGAAGCCTGTCACTTTAACTGTCAATAAGTCACTTGAGGATGAGGTAGTGAAACAGGATTTGAAAATGGGAAATGTTTCAACAGTTTTTAAAAAGCTATGAAAATTAGGCTGCAAATCAGAAACCAGCTAGTTTCGTGTCAGTTACAATGTACTGAAGTCTAGCATTAAAAATAAAAGTGCATCATACCAAGAACAAAAAAATAATTATGGATTCCCAGCATGGCTTCAAGAGGGGTAGATTCTATTTCACTATTTTTTTTTTAATTTTTCGGGGAAAAAAATGTTTAATGGATTCATATTCGTGATGAGACCCTCAGATTTTTTCAAAGTAGTATTAGAAAAGATACCTCGTAAGAAAATAAAGGTAAAGTGAAAAGGCTGGAAATATCAATGAACATGTACATATACAAGTAATTAAATAGCTGGCAAGCTGACATAGACAGAAGAATTAGTGCATCTTCACCTGAAGTACACCATTCATGTGGAGTTCTCAGGGATCAAAGTTGGGTCCAATATTATTTTCTTTCCTCTGCAAAAGACATAGACATGAGATTATCAAAATTTGAAAAATTAATCGAAACTGGGTGTGGAATCTTATACCAAAATGAATGACTTGTGAAATATCAGCTGCAGTTTATCACAATGTCTGTAAGTGGCACATCGTATGCGTTGGAAGCAGAAATGTAAGGGTATGAAATGAAGGATTAGCAAGCCTTTTTTTTTTATTGTTTTAAATAGCATAATTTTATCCTGAGCATTGTCGTGAGGCAGTAAACCTGAAAGAATGATAGAATTTAATTAGATAAAGTTCACAAATAGGAGTGAAAAAAAAATACTTTACCTTCGCAAAAGCTTAGTCAGATCACGTCTGGCATGTGCTGATAAGTTGTGCGATTCACTCCTTAGAGAATATCACCGGACTGGAACTGTTCAGAAAAAGAGAGCATGATTAATTCCATCTTTAAGAGCTAAAAGCCATGAAACAGCGACAGAGTGAACTGATTTTTTTTGTTTTCCTAATGGGATGGTTTGAAAATTAAGTTAACAAAATTATTAATTTGGGAATAGGCAGTTTCTTTACATTCACCCCTCATCTTGCCACTGGAGGTAAAAACTTAACACCATGAGGCCATCCAAAAAACTTACTGTAGATAGTGCCAAGTATTTCTGTACTAATGACGCGTGGAGAGTTGGAACAAGTTCTCATAACAGGTTGTTATAATAGTTCTGATATTACTATATTCAAACAGGTTAGATCATCACTTGTCAATTATTAGCATTATATGCTAATAACTGACAGTAATATATATGTCAGTTATTAATATTATATGCTACTATTATAATGTCCTTGTGTCTTAGAGGAAGGTTTGTTTAGTTACAGGATATCTCGGAACAGTTATATTATCCTATTAGAACTGCATGTCTCCTTTCCTTCCCCCTCTACTCTCCCTCCTTGCTTCAGTCACCATCTTCTCCCCTTCCCATGCCATCTTCTTCTTTCTCCTGACATTCCCTTTTCCCCCCTTTTTATCCTTTCAGGCCGATGACGTATTACTGCCAGACCCTTCAGGTACCGACTTAGAAACTCCTTTGTCGCCGAGTTGCTGAGTTACTGATTGCTCATCTTCAGTGTACTGTACCCAGGCTGGTTTCTGCAACCACCACACTAGCCAGCCATCACTGCCATATCAAAGATTTCCGTATCTCTTGTGTGACCCTTTGCAACCTTCCTAAGGCCCCCAGATATATACAAAATATCAAACATATATGTTGTATCCATGTCACTGAAGTAAATAATGACTAAATGAATAAAAACAGTTGTGGCTAAACAACACACTTGGTAACCTCTTGCAGTCTGCAGCTGGCAAGAGCCCTTGTTCATGGGTCTGTGTTGGTGGAGAGGGGAAGGATGTGCACCACTCCTCCCCCTCCTCCTCTCCCGGTCTCCTCCAGCTCCTCTTTAGCGACATGTATAAAACATATATTTTCATAATTTATTGTTTCAGGCATGAATTTGAGAGGGTGTGGAGGAATAACCCTCTCCCCATTTTGGGCAGAATAATGATTACTTTTATAACAAAAGATTACTGTTTCCCAGAATATATGCAGATAGTATCTAATGGAAATGTTACCACATAATTTCAATGAAGAAGGATTTGGTAACAAATTTTGAAGAAACTGGTAATAAGTCGGCATGAATGAAACAGGGTAATGCTTCTAGGAATCGCTCCCACTCCTGCTTCCTACGTTTTGTCTTGTTTCTTGGAGGGTCTGGTTGAAGACAGCTGGGCTGTTTAAGTTTATTACATTTGTACCACCTTTAGATGATTTTGTTCAACCAGTAAGAAAATTTTTGAACTGAAAAAGTTATATTTAGCCTTCATTAACCTCTTTACGACTTGAGAGCCTTGATGGGCTTAAGTAAACCGTCTGGGGATAGCATGAAATTGTAACTGACTATAACATCGGATTTTAGGGGTTCTGTTCCCATATTTTTTATTTCCTCCATTTTTATCCTTCTTTTTTCTTACCTGTTTCCGTTCTTCCTTTCAATTTTCCACAGTCATACACGTGATTCAGTCTTCTCTCTCCTTCCGTTTTCCTCACCTTTTCTTTCTCAATTTTCCCCTTCTCCACCCCTCTTTTTTTCTCTTTCCTATACTTTCCTCTCTCCCTCTCTGCCTTTTTCTCTGTTCTTCATTTCTCTCGGTTTTCCTTCTTTTCCATCCTTCCACTCTCTTCTTTCCTACATCCTTGCTTTGTCATATTTCTCTTTACGTCTTCAGTCTTCCATACTTCTTCCCTCCCCTCACTCTCCTCTCCTTCTCTCCTTTCTCTATTTGTCCCTCGCCCTTTTCATCAATCTTTTCCTTCTTTTCTCCGTATCGTCTACCAACTTCTTTGAATATTTTTCGTAATCCTCTGCTCCTTTCCATTTCACCGGGGGAAAGAGAGAGAGAGAGGGGGAGAGGACAGGGAGAGCGGATAGGAGAAACAGTGGGAGTGTTGAAGACAGGAAGAAGGTAAGGTATAGGGGACAGTCAGAAGAGTCGAGAAGACTTCGATAAAGAGAAAATAAAAATGAAGGTGAATGGTGAGGAGAGGAGAGGGGAGCCAGAGGGCAGTGAAAAGAAGGGGTGAAAGGAAGGAAGAGGAAAGAGATGAGATGAGTGGAGAGGAAAGGAAAGCAAAGAGGGGCTAGAGGGGAATAGGGGGGGGGGAAGAGTGTGGAGAAAGAAAATGACAAAAAGAAATAGTCTAAGAGAGAGAGAGAGAGAAAGAGAGAGAAGAGGCAAAGGATGGAGGAGAGGATAGTGAGGAAAGGGGAGAGGATAATGAGAAGACATGGGAGAGGATAGTGAGGAGAGGAGGGAGAGAAGAATGAGGTGAGGTAGAGGAGAATGATGAGAGGGGAGAGAAGAGGGCAAAAGGTAGGAACGAGGAAGAGGAGCATAAATAGAAGGGAATGAGGAAAGGGGAATGTGAGAGAGGGGAGTAAGGGAAGTCAGGAGTACACTGAAGATAAAAGGAAGGGAGGAGGAGTTAAGAAAGAAGATTAAGAGGAGGAAAAAGGAGGATGTGTAAGACGATAACGGAAAATAAGAATGATTAGAGGGTGGAAAGGGATTGAAGCTGAGGATGGGGAAACGAGAGTGAATATGGAGGAGAGGTGTGGAGAGGAGAGGAAAGGAAAGGAGTGAGAAGAACTGAGAGGTGAATGAGAAAAGAGGACAGAGGAGAGTAGAAAAGAGGAGTGGAGAGGAGAGGAAAGGAGTGAGAAGAAGTGAGGGGAAGGTGAAGAAAGAAGACAGAGGAGAGGTGAGCGAGGAGAGGAGAGGGGAGGAGAGAGAGGCAGGTCGTCAGAGGCAGATAGTGTGTGTTCGACAAGGCAGACAAGAGCTCACATACTGCACATAAGTCGTCCCTCTCCCCTCACTTCCCCCTCCCCTCCCTTCCCTCCTCCCTCCTGTCCCCTCCCCTCCCTTCCCTCCTCCCTCCCTGTCCCCTCCCCTCCTCTCTCCTTTCTTCAGTCGCCTTCACTCATTATCCCTTCCCTTCCCTTCCTTTCATTCTATTCTCGTTTTCTTCATACCTTCCCTCTCTTCATTTTCCTCTCCCCATTTTCCCCTCCTCCTTCCTCATCTCCCCTTGCACTCTCCTCTTCCTTTCTGATACCCCTCCCTGTCCTACTGTTTTTTCCCTCTTTCTTGTCCCTGTCTTTTCCGTCACTTACCCGATTCTTCTTTCCCTTTGACTCTCATTCGTCTCTGTCATTCTCTCCCTTCTCCCTCAATTGCCCAGTCTTCATTCATTCCCGTTTCCTTTCCCTGACTCCTCTTCATTTTTCCCTCTTTCTCTTTCCTCTTTCTCTCTCCCCTCATTCCCTCATACCTTCTTTCTTTTCATGTAGCTCTCTCTTGAGCCCTGCTTGTACAACTATCCCCACCTCCTTAACCATTACCTCACTTCACCTGTCCCCCTCATTTATCACTTTTTCACTCCGTTTTACTCACTGTATTGCATTTTTACTTTACATCTTCCCTTCCACATTATTTCTCCTCACGGCGTCACCTCTCCCATTTACTCTTATCTCAACTTTCTTCTTATTCCTCGCTTCCTCTTCTCCCCATTCCCCTAATTTCATACTTACCACCCTTCACCTTCACTTCCTTTGTTCTTCTTTCATCCCCCCTCTCCTTCCCCTCTCCTCTCATTTTTTGCTACCCTCACCTCCTTTCCCCTTCTTCACCATCTTTCCTCTCACTCAACTCTTCCCTCTTCTCCACTTGTTTCTTTTTCGTCTACCCCCTCTTCTCCCCCTCCCTACAGTTCTGGTTCCCTCTCGTTTCTTTCTCCTTCATTTTCCTCTCCTTTCCCAATACCTCTGTTTTCCTCTCGTTTCTTTCTCCTTCATTTTCCCCTCCTCTCCCTATACCTTTGTTTTCCTCTCCTGTCCTTTCCTCTCTCCTGACTTTCTTCTCTTCTCTCCCGCCTCTCCTCTTCAGTGCTTTCTGCTTTCATTCTCTATTGTCAATCGTACCCCGACAATTCTTCCTTCCTTTTTCCCTCACCCAATAATTTCTCCCTGCACATCTCATCGTTCCTCCTTCTCTCCATTCCTCCTCCTCTCACCCCTCCATTCACATCTCATCTCTCATTGTTTCCTCTTTCTCCTCTCCTCATATCTTTTGTCTCTGTATCTCACCCTTCCCCCTCTCTCTTCCTGTGACCTGTCTTTCTCCTCATTTTCTTCAAGTCATCAATGCTCATCTTCTCTTCCCTTCTTTCCACTTTTCCTTGCTATGGTCTCTTCTCCACTTTCTTTTTCTGTTCTTCTCCTTTTTAGTTTTGTCCTCCTACACATTCATTCCTTCACATTTTCCTTCTTCCCACATTGATTTAATGAATTTCCCAATTTTATAGTGTTTTCTTCCTCTCCATTCATTTTTTTTTTTTCACATTTCTACTCTGATTTTGACTCTTTACTTCTCAACTTCAGGAACTCCTTTCATACTTTCATCGTGCTTTCAATTCCAGTTCACTTTAATTTTTTCTCTTCCATTTAATCCTCTCCTCCCGACCTAAAGTATACTCCAGCCATCCGTGTCTCCGATTAACTTTGTTGTTACTTTCCTCTGTTCGTTCATACACTGTACAACACATGGTACTCAGCCCAAACTTCCCGCAAACCAGCCTTCCATCTCTCGTCACATCCTTGCACCCTTCACATAGTTCTTTCTACCACCTTTCCTTTTACTCCTGTCTTTTCATTCAGACTCCCCTCTCACACCTTCCTTTTCCCCATTTTTTTTCTTTCTCCACGCCATATCTCAGACTTTCCGTCTCTTATTAGCCCTATCTCCTCACACCTTTCATCTCCCATCTCTCCATTATATTCTTACTTTTCTTTTTCTTTTTTTCAGTCCAGTCACCACCTCATACCCTCTCTGTTGAACATATTCTGAAGCCCTCTTTTCGTCTCTCACCCACAAACCTAATCTTTCGTCTCCTTAGCTCTTCCCTCCTCCAGTCATCCCATCCTCTCCATCTCTTCTCTGCTCGTCATCCATTTTCCCCTCTTACCATTCTCTTTCCATCCTCTGTTCTACATCCCTTATCTAACCTCATTCTTTTTCTCAACATCATGTGTCTGCCACTCAGAGTATATCCTTATCGATTTTATATTCTGAGTATTCTTGGTATCTTTCTCACGACTTATTTTAGGAAGGCTACATTAACTTGATAGCAGGCTGTGAAGCCTATGCCCAGAGTCGGACACATAAAAAAAAAAAATGTTTTCTTGCACAGTCACATTCTCAGAAGTTAGGAGTGCCGAACCGACTTTCTGCATTATTTATCCTACTTAGCTGCTCACTTTGTACAGGGGCCATATGTGACAGTGTGTGTGTGTGTGTGTGTGTGTGTGTGTGTGTGTGTGTGTGTGTGTACTACATTCATATCTTCTACACAGGGTGGTTTAAAAATGATGTCGTCTCATCAACTTCCCTCTTTCACTGACCGCCTTCAGTCTTGCTCACGTCAACCCGTCATCGCTTTCCTTCGTATCGCTACTACACCCGACACTGTTCTTCTGAGCTCTCTTCTTGAACGCCAATGTCACACACTTTCATCCTGCTTCTGTTATACTCTTCAGTGCAAGAGTTACCGATATTTTCAGTCTTTTCTGTATACAGCTCTTCCAAATTCGGAGAAGTCTTCTTCAGCTTGCCCACCTGCCTATGGTCTCCACTCTTTTGAACAGATTGTGCTTAAACCGTTCCTTTGTTCGGCTTTTGTTGGATGGGACAACATTTGTTGGCTTTCAATCTTTGATTCTTTCTCTCTTCATGAGGATTAAAACCATCCGTACATTCACAACCCAGCCATCTTTCTCCCATTCCTCTGTTCTGCTCATAGCAGGATTAATCCATTACCGCTCTTTGCTCAGTCAGCTGTTCCATGGCCATTTTTTTTACATGCATCATGTGACTTCTCCCTTCCCCTTTTCGTTTTTCCCAGGCCCTACACATCTTGTTTCAGTCTTTCTACCCTCGCTACATCCTTTTCCTGCTTCCATTGTACTTCTCTCTAAGGCCGGCCACAGTTCACAGTAACATTTCCACCCTGAAGCCATCACCTCTTTCCCACCCACTTTATTCTGTCTCTCCTTACGCGACCATTCTTAATCTCCCTGATCCGCTATACCGATTCTCACTCAAAAGATATCTTCCTTAAACTTGTATCCCGTCACCTTATTCATTTCCGCTTTCACTTATCCATCTATCCTTTACTCATAGCATTCCAGTTTCCTTTCCCTATTCCTTTCTTCTCACATTCCACCTTATCCTCACTTAGTAATTCTACGCCCTCTCACTCCATCCTATCATCCCCTCGTATCCTCCTCCTCCTCCTCACACCCCTTCTCATTCCTTTTCCCTCATATAATCCTCACACCATTTCTACTCTATCACCTCAGTCCTTCCGCTCTCAGCACACCCCTCCTCATCTTACCCTCGTTCTTTCCTCACCCTCAGCTCATCTTTTCTACCCTTCACCTCTTACCCTCACCCCATCCCTTCCCGTCTCACCTCACCTAAAGTCCTTTCACGTCATCCTTCTCTGTACTCATAAGTCCTACCTCCTATCACCTCCCTCCCTTCCCACCTCATCCCTTCTTCCCCCTCCCCCCCGCTTACCCCATCCCCTCTCACCCCACCCTTTTGCTCACTCAAAAATCCTACCCCCCTCTCACCCCAACCCTTTTCCCCTCCTCCCTGGCTCCCCTCACCCCTTCCCCTCACTCTAACACGCGTATTGACACAAACTTCTGCATTTTAATTTGCCTCCATTTTCATCTTTCATTTTTAGGCAACAAGGAGTGGTTGTTCTTTCATTGTCCGGCCCAGCGCCATATTTTATTCATGGCAAAAATTTACAATACATACAGCCATTCTTGAGGCGAATTGGAAAAGGAGGGAGAGAGAGAGAGAGAGAGAGAGAGAGAGAGAGAGAGAGAGAGAGAGAGAGAGAGAGAGAGAGACAGACA
>JAGKTI010040995.1:0-10317 GCA_018397915.1 Birgus latro
CACACACACACACACACACACACACGCACACACACACACACAGAACTCATTACTGTCGTTTAACCAATGAACAATGCCGAATATGATATATTTCATGTCAGAATTAGTTCGGTAGAGGTGTGCACACTCCGCAAACCCTCTGATAAGCAAAATATCCAGTCCTCATAAATATCAGCTAATTCTGAAAAGAGAAAAGTATGAAGTACCAGCACAACACTGAAATGAGATCATACCACATGGCAAGAAACTAACAGAAAGTGTCAATATTCAGAATCTGTAATAAGTCACATTTAGGCAATAATTATTTATATGCAGTATGAATATGGAAACATTCATCAGAGACAGTATAGTTCCACACATGGAAGAAAATTACAGCATGTTTTTCATAACAACAACTACTGTTTACATAATAATGACTTTCATCTGAGCTCAGTTGAACACGTAGGGAATAAGAAAGCAACTATTATTATCAATCTCGACGTTCACAAATGTTTTGGTAAATTTTCGTACAGAGGAGAATTTGAAAAATTTTGGTTTGCATAGTCCAGTACATAAAGCGACTGTGTAAATTCATTATCAGTTAGCTAACACGATGCATTCAAGGAATAGTCATCAACTGTAACATTATCAAGTTCACTCACGAAACAAAAAAAAATGCATATGATGTAGATGCTGGAAATAATACACATCATGTAAATTAATCAGGAGTAATCATGACGCTTGAAACCGACTCCAGTTTGGCAAAAAGACATCAAGTTTGAACAGCCAATTATTTCACAATACAACAGATGTAAAAAGAAAAGTAACCATTTACAGAATGAATACACAGCTCACCAAAGTAACCAAAGAAAAAAAATGTACTGCAATAGGTAACAACATGAAACCAAACCACTGGTGACTGCAGTGTTAAAATAAATAAATCACTCATACACACACACAAACACACACACACACAAACACACACACACACACACACACACACACACACACACACACGCACAAGAGAGAGAGGGAGAGAGAGAGAGAGAGAGAGAGAGAGTACTGCAATCTGAAATCACATAGAGAGTATTGGAAGCTGAAATCACAGGTGAAAATTTTTATCTACAGTATTTTACCCCTAAACGGATAGACGAAAACTTTGGCGGTATATTTCTGGTGTTTCCATGCGATTTTATTCAAGTATGTGAACGCAGTCGATTCTTTACTTCTAAAGGATTACTGAAACATACTGCTGGGTGTACTCTGATGACACCTGCCAGATGAGATGATGATAATCAGCTTAGTAAAGTATTCCCTTTACTGAGAGTTTACGTGCTCTTGTCTCGAATATTTTGTTACATAATAAAGGATGAGGAAAAACTGGAAAGCGTATAAGCGACGGTAAATGAAACAACACGTATCGAAGAGTAGGTCATAATAAGCCAGGAACTGTATCTCTAGCTCATCTACTTAACTGGCGTTTAAATACACCAGATGTGATGGATAGAAAATAATTAAAGTCATATTTAGCTTTATGGAATAAATTCCTTCTTCAGCTGAGCTGCTAATGTGTAACACAAGCTGTCGGATGAATTAACAAACAGTGGCACTGTTATAACGTAAAACACGTCTTTGAATACCAACTAACCATTTTTAGCTCGGAAAATAAGTTGATGAAATTCTTCTTGTACACAGGATATTGCAAATACAATTTTCTCCTCTACGGATATAATGGCATTATTATTATATATACTTAACCGTCTTCGATGAAATTTCGAATATAACTTTCTCCGTACAAGTAGTTTATAGACTTACAGGATATAACGCCGTAGTAGTATATTCTGTTTTGTCCATACAGGTTACTGAAAAACAGTTTTTATCAACTTCAATAATAATTTCCATGCCAGGTTCTGCAAAAGAAGGTTGATCATTCTCTTTTCTGCAAGTTTTAGTTAGCGGGATTGGAGGTGGTGGTAATTTCCAACTCTTGTAGCCATTCTTTACAAAAAAAAATACATACAATAGCCACATCCTGTAGCAGCCACTAGTGTGAGAATCAATATATCCGTTATAGTTCGCCATCCTTTGTACTCTCTTTGTACTCTCGTTTCTCCTACCCTCTCTCTCCTCTCCTGTCTCTCTCTTTCTTCCCTCACACCCCCTTCTTTCTCTCGTCCCCTCCCCCCCTCTCCCCTCCCCTCTTCCAACCTCCTATCTCTCCCTTCCCATCTTCTTATCCCTCCCCTCTCCATTCCCACTCTCTTCCCCCCCTCCTCTCCCTCACCTCACAGTTCAGGGCGGGGGTAAATATATCCGTCAAATATTCTGGCTGACCCATGTTTGTGATGCATTACCCACGCTGCCTCACAACATAAACATTGATACACAAACCAGGTCGCCGCGCCGCTATACCAAATACAGAGAGAGAGAGAGAGAGAGAGAGAGAGAGAGAGAGAGAGAGAGAGAGAGAGGGGAAAAAACGATGACGAGAGCGAGAATGCGGTAAGGAAGAGGAGTCATGATGGAAGAAAGCAAAGAAACAGAGAATGATAAAGAGAAGAGAAGTAAACAATCAGAATGATAGGAAACAGGCGACGGCAAGAAGATGGGACGGCAGAGGCGAAGGTGGCATGAATACAGGAATATACGAGCCCGTATAAAGAAGGAGAAGAAAAAGAAGAAGAACAGAGTAATAAAGTAACTGAAGTGACTTTATTACTCTGTGCAGTGAGAAAAATTAACAGTGAATCCCATGTCACTACATGAGCATTAATACCAGACCATGTACTGAGAAGCAGTAGGGCTATTTCAGTCAGGAATGGTATGAATTTTTTGTTTTGTTTTTATGGCATGTCGGTGAGTCTTGAATGGAGCAGGAATGACTTTCAAAAAGAAGGATCTGGTTGAGAAGGAAGAAATGAAGGAAAGGGTATCCGTAAGGTATGGGAGGATATCTCAAGTGTGAGGAGAAATTAGTCCACATAACAAGGTGGTACTCGTGGGTGAAGGGGTCACTAAGGTACAAACCAAACCACATGGTTTCTTCTGCAGCATAAAGAAGACTTCCTGTAATGATGGTGTTAAAGCAAGGACATTTTTGTTTAGTTTATTCTTGCTACATCACGACAGTCTCATTAAACCTCTAATACTAAGGGGATAATGATAAGTTTATCTAATCCTTCCAGTCGAAAGTCATCTCTAAGTTGAAGAAATTGTTTAGAATAATAAGCTGGAATAAATTAAAAAGCGACGCCATAGTTATGCAAGGGTGAACACTGGGGCAGCCGAAAGCAAGAAAATGCAACTTCCTTTGCACACATTCACTCCCTAGCAACTGTGGTGATCGAAAGCAGCGATATAGTTACCAACCTTAATCCCACACGCTATCTAGCGCTCGTGACCCTAAGTACCCGGAAATATAACCTCACTGGTTCACATTAATACTCATTCTCTCCACTTATGTTGCGTGTATATCCACTTATCATTGTCTCCCACCACAGTCTCTCTGCGTAGTGCAACCACTTTAGCAGAAACCAGAGGTTTTTTTTTTTTCCATCATACTGTACTATATAGGATTCTACGCTTATGTAATACATAGTCGTTTCCTACCCAGTAATATCACATCAAAGTGTCTAAACCCTTCAGTAGGATGACTTTTTTTTTTTCGTTGCTGTCGGACATACGAGTATTAATTATATTAAGGAGAAGCTTTCAAATGAGTACTGACCCCTTCAGTGAGAGGAATCTCATCTATGTAAAACAAAATTATTTCGTTTGGAGGTAGAAAGAGTTATCTAGAAAAAAACGCCATCGTACTGAAACAGCTAAAGTTCTAGCTCGATACCTCAAATCTTTTTTTGTTTTCTCATTTTGGTTTAGTCCTTTCATCCGCACAACTCAGTCTGAACCACTTTGTCTTCAGTGACGACAATTTGTTTCCACATATACGTTACTCAACATTACTCAGTATTGTACACTCGTTTGCCCTTTCTCTGACATGACGGCTCGCTTTTAATCCTTGAGTCCCATCTGCTGCTGTGTCGAACGTTAATATCTAATGGTCCCAAAGTCTTATAGCCCTTTTAGTCTTAGGATGTAATTTTCATTATTTTTTTTCTCTCTCCATGGATGATTACATTCAGCTTTCGAGATAATTTGAACTGGAGGGGTTAACTATAGCCTTCACAATCCCCTCACTAAAAGAGGTTTCCTAAAGTGCTGAGTAGAATCGTCTGGTGATACCTGATTAAAATGAAAAATACGTCATCGTGCTGAAGGGTTAATTATCAGCCATTCAGGTTTTACTTTATTTCCATCACATGAGGAAATATTTAGAGCAAGATGGAAGGAAGGAAAAAACAACTGACAGTGGAGCACAATGACCGAGACTGTGCAACAAGATGGTATGCGTCCTTGCTGTTGCAGCCTCTACTGGAATGTCAAGAAGGCTTCAGTTACGCCTATCGACTGCATGAAGGTCACCGAGGTAGATATCAGGGTTCCAGTAAGGGAGTCAAGCCCCCATATACACCCAGCACAGCACCCACTTCGCCCCCTTAACCACCTCCTCGTCACCATCCGGACATGGGAGAAGAGACCAAAGGCAGTATCCATAAAGGATCCTAGATCATTCCTACGATAAACAAGAGTCAACAGCAATTGAGAATTTTTAGGAATTATTTTGTTTTGTCATATAGCACCCTGACATGGTTAAAATAATCGAAAAGCTTAGAATCAAAAAATTAATCAATCAGTATAGCTCACAGCATCCACTTCCCGCTCTGAGTAGACCCTCGTCATTATCCAGGCAAGGGAGATAAGTTTTAGCAAACTTGGGCCTAGAGACTTATGAGATCACACTGTACAACTATCATTTTTTTTTCTAATTCACATTTCAAGTCCAGGGAATTTGGTGGGAGAAGAAAGTACCATCACATGATGCGCAACACCATTTTTGGGTTACGCATATGATTACATATTTACATTTTTTTTCAGTCACCTCATAACACCCGGATACTAATAAATCTCACTGTGGTGTAAGTGGTTCCGGTGTTATTAAACCCCTCACTAAGATGATTTACTTCTTTCATTCTTGTACTGTACGAAGTTATTATGGCAGCTGGCTTGTCCACGTCTGATACGGGTCGGCTCAGAAGAATTTCCTCAGCCGAGCAGCAAATTTTCGAAGAGAAGAGAAATAAACATGGCCATCATTACGCCTTTCACTCCAAGAGAACTCCCCTGACGCAAACAAAATTGATTGGATGTTAGGAAGAATATGCTAAAAATATAATTATAGTGAAAGGGTTAAGAGTAATGAATATATGCTTAAAATACTGTTAGAGATGGCGAGTGAGGCAGGAGAAATAAAGACAGAAGACGGGTAGAAAAAGAGAAGGAAACAGAGCGAGAAGTGTGAAAAGAACAAAGAATGAATAAAGGCAAAATCGGGGAAAAGAAAACTGGGAGAAGAGTGAAGTGAGGAAAGAAAAGGGAGAGAACTGAGTAGACGTGAAAAGGAGGGAAAGGTAGATTAGAGTGAGGCAAGGTGGAGGAAAGGGGAGTAAGAGAAACACGGAGTGAGGAAAGAAAGAGGGGGGGGCGGTCGAAGTCATGTAAGAATAACAGAGAGGTAGATGGGAGGAAAGGAGAGTGAGAGGAAAGGGGTGGACAGAGGAAAGAATAAGAGAGAGAAAACAGAACAGAGAGAAGAATGACAAAAGAGTAACGAAAAAGTCTAAGCATGACAAGGTGGAGGAAGAGTGAACAAAAAGAGACGAGCATGATAATAAGAGTGGGGAAAAGAGTGAAAAAAATTTAGTGAAGGAAGAATAAGAACGCGACTGCAGGAAATGAAAAGAAAGAGAAAGAGTAAAGTTGGAATGGATAGATGAGAAAAGCGTGAAACTTATGACAAGGAACAGAAAAGGGCTAGAGGAAGGAAAAATGAAGGAGACTGGATGGTAATATAGAGTGAAATGAGGGAAGAATAAGACCTAGGCATGGCAGAGGAACGAAGAGTGGGAGGAAGAATAAGAGAAACGGGGAGATTACAAGATGAGAAAATTAATGACTGGGTAAAAGGAGGGGGAAGAAAGTGGACAAAGAGATAAAGAAGTGATAATTTGAGAAGCGAAGAAAGAGTGAGGGAAGGTGATGGGAATGAGAGTGGAAGGAACAGACAGAAGGAGTTAGAGATGACTGATGAAATGAGGAAAAACTACAGAATAAAAGTTACTATGGGAAGTGAAGTAGACAGGAGACAGGAAAATAACAAAAGGAGAGTGAGAAGTAAGGGAGACATAAGATCAAAAAAGGGTGAGGGAAAGAAGAGAAAGGGGAATGCGGTAGGCTGGGAGAGAGAAAAGTAAGAATAAGAAAGAATGAGGATGAAGCAAAAGAAGAAGGCGAGAAAAGCAGGGAGAAGAGGGATGTAGGTAGGAGAGTCAAAGGTGAGAATGGGCGAAAAAAAGAAAAAAAAAAGGTGAAGAAAAACTAATGATTAAGTGAGGCAGACCTAAAGAAAGCAGAGTGTGGGGAAGAGTGTGTAGGTGAGCAGGGAGAGTGGCAATATTGTAAGAAGGGAGTGAATAAAGACAGGCAAAAGAGAATCTGGAGAATAGTGGGGACAACAGATGGCAAAAGAAGAGTGATAAGCGAGGAAGAAGTAGAGTGAGGCGAGACAGGGCAGGGCAGTGCAGGAAAGAAGATGGGTGGAAGAGCGTGGAGGTGAGCAGGGAGGGTGAGAGGTAAGAAAAGGAATAACGAGGAAGCAAAAATAAAAATGAGACTAAAAGAAAGAATGATGAAAGAAAAGTGAAGTAAGCAGGCAGGGTTAGAGGCATGTAAAACGATGGAAAAATAAAGAAAGACTAAAGATATGACAAAAGGAAAGAAGATAGAGATAAGAGAGAGGGTAGGAGGTGAGAAAAGGAGGGTGAGAAGTGAGGAACAAGAACGAGGCAGGTTAGCGTAGAGTGGATAGTAAGAGACGAGGAGAGTGAGAGATGAGAAAAAGCGTGAAGAAACACAAGCAAGAGTGTAACTGCAGAAGGGAAGAGTGTGACGAGCAGTGAGAGCATGAAATAAGAAACGAGAAACGAGATTAGAATAAGAGTGAGACGAGACGGGATGTAGGAAAGAAGAGTGGGAGGAAAACAGTCTATGAGGGCAGGGAGGGTAACAGATAATTAAGGTACAGCGCGAAAAGAAATAAGTACAGTAAGACTGGAGAAAAGATGAGTGAGGGCAAGTGATGAGAAAAAGACAAGTGAAGAAAGAATAAATGTGAGGCGAGGAGGAGGAGGGTGGTAGAGGAAAGAAGAGTGGGAGAAAGAGTGTGGAGGTAAGCAAAGAAGGTGACAAAAAAAAAAGAGAAAAAGTGAAGAAAGAAAAATATGTTTGGTCGGAGAAAAAGAAGAAGAGTAAGAAATGCAGTGAAGGCAAAAGACAAGAAAAGGAGAGGTGAGGAAAGAATATGAGTGAGGTGAGGTGAGGCAGGATGGCAAGGAGGTGGAGAAAAGAAGAGTGGATAGAAGAGTGTGAAGGGTGACAGGGTAGGTGAGAGATTAAAAAGGGTGAAAAGTATGGAAGGAATACGAATGATAAAGGAAGAAAAAGAGGGAGGAAAGTAAAGCATATTGGGAAGGCAAAAGGTGAGAAAAGAGAGTGAGTTGTGAGGAAAGAATAAGAGTGAGGAGGGGTGGTGGAGGAAAGAAGAGTGGGAGGAAGAGTGTGGAGGTGGGCAGGGTGCGGGTCGGTATAAACAGGGCGGGCCATCAATAACCCAGCTCCGTTGTGTCGCTTCCCGCCGACATGTCACCGATGCTTTGGGATTCCCCTCATAAAAGTGGGGGGTGGGAGGGGGCACGGAGGGAACGGAGGGGAGCTGGAGGGGGCATGGAGGGCAGGGAGGGGAATTGGAGGGGTCAGGGAGGAAAGGGAGGGGAAGACATGGGGGGTGGAAGGGAGGGAGGGGAAGACGGAGGATCAGGATGGGAAGGCAGGGGGACTGGAAGGGAGGGAGATGAAGACTGAGGAGCAGGAGGGGAAGATGGGGAGACGAGCGGGGCAGGGAGGGGAAGGAGTAGGGCTTTAGGAGGAGATGGAGGGGCAGGGAGGGTAGGGAGGAGGAGACCGGGGGGAGGATGGGAGGATGGGTGAGACAGAGAAGCAAATGGGGAGGGAGGAGGAGAAGGAAGAGCACTAGAGGGGGCTGGGAAGGGAGGAAAAAGAAGACAGGAAAGAAGGAGAAACTTATGATGGGGGGTCAGGCTGGAGAGAGAAAAAAGGGGAAGAGAGGAGAGGGGGGGGGAGACAGGTGACGGTGGAGGGGAGAAAAGGAGGCTGGAGAGAGACGGGAGAAGACTGAAGGCATGAAAACGATGGAAGAGGGAGAGGAAAGCAGAGTGGGAGAGGTGGGAAGGATAGAGGGAAAAGAAGGTAGGGGCAAAAAGAGAAAGATGGAGAAGGCCAGGGGGTTGGAGAGGAGAGGAAGAGAGACAAAAGAGGGAAGGGAGGGGGGACACAGGAAGTAGAAGGATGAGGAGGCATGAAGAGTGGTAAAGAGAGGGAGGTTAGGAGACTGAACGAGAGAGAAAAGAAGAGACTGGGAAGGGAAGGGAGGGAGAGAATACAGGCACTGATGGATGAAAAGCCAGTTTTTAATACGGGCTTGCTAGTGTGATGGCTGTTATGGCTGGAGTGCATTCCCGCTTTGGAGTCCTCAGAGAGAGAAAACAGCGGAAGGGATGAAAGGAACAGGGGAGAAATGCGAATGCATGGGAGGGAGAAGAGGGTAAGGGTAATGGGGAGGGAGAGGGCAGGGGGAGGATAAGGGAAGCAAGGAGCTGCAGGGAGCTAGGAGAAATGACAGGATGTAAATGAAGGAAGGGGTATGGAGAGGGGAAAGACAGGCGAAAATGGTAGAGGTAGGGAAAGGGAGCAGAGAAAGGAGGGAGGAGCAGGAGGGAAGGGAAGTAAAGGAAGTAAAAGGAGTGGGGGATCTGAGAAGGTGAAGCAGGAGAAGAAATGGGTAGTTGAGGGAGGAGAGGGTGGCATAATAGGAGGGAGGAATGGGATGAGAAGAAACAGGAAGAATGGAGTGAGGAAGACATAGTGGGAAAGAAGAGAGGTATGGAGACTTGGAGAATGAGTGGGAAGGGAAGATGGAGGAATGAGAGAGAAGGGTTGTGTCTGGGGTAAGAGGTAACGGAGGAGTGGGTCTGAGGTGAGCGGAGAAGGGGGAGGAGAAAAAGAAGTTGACAGGATGGAAGATGAATAAGGAGATGGAGGAAAAGAGTCAGTTGTAGGGGAGACTGAGTTAAACTAAGATTGGGGAAGTGAAGCGGAAAAAAGGACAGCGAAGAAAATGACCTGGTGAGGGGTAGGGCCACTAGGTGAAAGGGAGATATGAAGGGAGAGAAGGGAGGGGAGGAAGAGGACTGGGAAGGGCAACGATGGAAAGAGGGAAGGATGTGATGAGAGGCGGATGGTAGTTTGGAAACAGGAGGAAAGAAAAAGAGAAGTGGATGGGAAAGACGGGAAGAGAAAGAAAAGAGTCGAGTTAGAAATAGACGGAGAAGAGAGAGAGAGAGAGAGAGAGAGAGAGACAGAGANGGGGGGGGGGGGGAGAAAAAGGAAGGAAAAAAAAAGAAAGGGAGGGAGAAGAGAGGAGAAGAAAAAAAAGAGAGGGGGGAAAAAAAAAGGGGGAAAGGAGAGAGAGAGAGAGAGAGAGAGAGAGAGAGAGAGAGAACAGGAAGTGGGGTAGGACAGTGAAAAGAAGGGCAAAAAGAGGGCTAAAAAAAGGGAAGTAAGGGTTTAGTGAAAGAGGACAGGGATTGTGAGTAGAAGGAATGGAGTGGAAAACTGGAAGAGGTTAAGTGGAGGGTGAAAAGGGTGTTTGCAGAGGGGAGATGGAGAGGGGAAGGGTTGAGGAAATAGAGAGGTGAAGGGGAGAGGAGATGGAGGAATGAAGAGAGGAAGAGTCGGAGAGGGGAAATGAATGAGAGTTGGAGAAAGAACGAGAGAAGAGTTAGAATTATGAAGGGAAGAGGAGATGAAGGGAAATGGAAGTGGGGATGAAGAGGAAATGATTAGAGGAAGGAGGAGGAAGAAAATGGAAGGGATAATGAGTCAGAGAGGTGGAGTAGGATCTGGACAGAGAAAGAGATTAGAGAGAAAGGGAAGAGAAAGCCATGGAAGAAATTGGTGAGAAAGAAATGCTGAATTGATGAAGGAAGAGAAACTGGAGTAGCGATGGGAAGAGGAGCTGGAGAGAGAAAGGAACGGGGGTATGGAAAGGGTAGGATAAATTAGAGACATGAGATGAAGAGGAGA
>JAGKTI010040996.1:0-10317 GCA_018397915.1 Birgus latro
TACTCATCACACTGCCCAAGTACTTAAATTCACTCACATTCTCCATTCCCTTCCCATCCAATCTCACTGTACACTCACTGGCTTCACTTCTCTCGAATATAATCATTTGGAGATATAAACAGTAACAGCCATACCTGTGCATGGCTGTCACTCTGATTGGGGTATTCTAACGAG
This sequence comes from Birgus latro, assembly GCA_018397915.1. Lineage (NCBI taxonomy): Eukaryota > Metazoa > Arthropoda > Malacostraca > Decapoda > Coenobitidae > Birgus > Birgus latro. The sequence continues at coordinate 175 of JAGKTI010040996.1, forward strand.
GCCACCTGGCAACTTTTTTAGCTGTGTAGTAAAAATGATATAAAATAGGTTTTCTTATAAGGAACAGATTACATAGTTACAAGGTTTGTGTGTCTGTTATCCAGTCCTAGAATCCTCCTTCAGGAGTATAGGGGTCTTTTTTTTTTTCTCTCTCCAAAGGAGGATCCCAAGGATAAAGTCCACAGATTTGCTTTTTGCAAGAAAAACAGCAAAAAATTTCAAATTCATGATGCAGTCACTATGAGAGACCTGGACACATTGCATTTACAAGATTGGGGATCATAGGTGGGGAGAGAAACTGACTGAGGAAGGCTTCAGACATTTCAAATAAGTGACCAGTTACCCATGAGTGGTATTAATGTGAGCAATAAACCTTAACCATTCTTTGGATGTATACCCATATGGGCTACAGCTGGTCTTAGTGCCTCAACCCACTGTACCACCAGGCATCCGGGGTTAGTTGTTGTTCTTGACTACCAGTAACCCTGGTCTGTCTAGCCAAGCAGACCCATCAGTCACACCAAGCACAAGCAGCAGGCCCTTGCAGGGCTGTCCCAGCCAGTGAACTGATGTTCCCTTGCAATAGACAGCGCCTTGCCACAGCAAGGTGTGAGCCCAAGAGTAGAGGTTTGGTTCCTGGATGGACACTGCATTTGCATTTCTGTCCAGTTAATAAGGGAACTATTGTAGGTTCCACATCACCCTGTTTCCAGGGTTAGTAATACAGCAAATTGTTCGATGCATTTATTAATAAGATTACATTTAAACTCATTAGTTATTAATGAGCCTAGTTATGTTTAGTTATTGGAGTTAGTTATTAGTAAGGTAGTTATACAGTAATTAAATTAGTTTTCACCTTAACTTAGCCTAGATTTTCATCCATTGCAACTTATTTCACTAAGTCAGTACCACAAACAGGCAGTGCTATGTCCTTACATCTTTGTCAAAGCACATCTTCACCACTACCATAATATTCTACTGTTAAACTTTTTTTTTATAGCTTAGCATTCAAGATGGAGAGGTGGCAGCTTTTAAGCAAGTTAAAATAAAAAGGGTATATTAATAAATTCAGCACACAGGCACTCCTCACATAACCATTGCATTATGAGAGGGTCATTCTTAAACTGAATTAAATCATCAGTCTGTATAGTTCATTCATTTTATTTCAGCAGGGAGTTTCGTCCTTTGTAGTTTATTTCCCGTAACTCATTGGCAAAATACAGTAAGGCTCAACATCCTTCCAATAGCACTTCTTCATGACTAGCACCATATTCTTAGTGTTAATGTGTTGTTACAGCTTAGCATTCAAGATTTAGAGGTGGCCATTTTTATGCCTATACAGTAATTCATTAACATGGCAGAAATTTTCATACTTTGCTGCTTATTCCCAGGAGCTCAGTGGCAGAATATAAGGCAGTACTACAATCCTGCATTCTTTACACAGCACTTCTTTGTGACTAGCAGCATATTCTATTGTTGATCAATTTTTACAGCATTCAAGTCCAGAAGAGGCTGATGGACACTTTTTTTTTTTTTTTTTTTTTTTTTTTTTTTTTTTGGATAGGGAAACCACTCAAAAATTTTAAAAGGCTGTTTGTTGGTAGCAACCATAAAATAATTTAGAAGTATCCTATCCAGAAAGGCTTGGTGGAGACTCCTAGAAACACACATACATACATACATACATAAAAAGTCAGTCTTATATTAGGGATGTGGGGCAAGGCAATGATAGTCTGGTATATTTAAGGGTAGATGACCAGCCCACTTCCCCTTGTGGCATGATGTGATTGACAAGCATCCAGTCATCTCTTGGGGTAAAATAGTCTCACGGTAGGTAGAATAAAACTGAACATCGTAATCAACCTTTCTTCTAATGCAAGGTAATCCAAATTCACTGTGGTGATGGTGAACAAGAGGAAGAGGAGGAAGTTGGTGATCATACATACAAATATACATTGCAGAGTTGCTCCTAAGCTGGATAAAACATTTTCACCGGTGCAGGAATAAATATTAACCTCTTAACAGCTGCACACCTGAGCACACAAAGGCAATGATGAAGAGCCGGAGGAGGAGGAGGAAGTTGGTAATCATACATTCAGACACACTGCAAAGTTACTCCTAGGCTGAATAAAATTATTTAGTTTCATTTCATTTCATTTATAAAGGCTTCAACATGCTGGCATGCATTGGCCTTCGCAACCTACTGGCAGCTGTCCACACTGTTCGATCTCTGACAACCTCCCTATTCAGTCCCTTATCCTAAACAGACTTAAACAATCTTAGACAGCCATGCTCCTGACCATAACATACTCCATCATAAAGACAATGGTGCACAGGAGGGGGATATTGGTGACTTTAAACACATACAAACAGATGTCCAAGAAAGTCACTCCTTAGCTGGGTAAAGTATTCTCAGTAGCAAGAACAAAACCAAACACAAACAGCCACTCTCCTGAGCACAATTTAATCCACCACAAAGGTGATGAATGGCAGGAGGAGGAAGTAGGTGATCTTACATACATACATTAAAACGTTTCTTAGGCTGGAAAAAATAGTCTGAAAATAGCAAGGACAAAGCTGGACCCCCCCTAAACAGCCACACTCCGGAGAACGACGTAATCCACCACATATGCGATGGTGAACAGCAGGAGGAGGAGGAAGTTGGTGACCTTTCGCACCATCGAGAATTCCACCCCTACTTCCTTGACCTCCTCTGCTCTTGGGGGGATAGCAGTGGTGCGGGGTGGAACGGGTCGACCCACAACGCCTTCCTCCTCGTCCAAAGCCAGCTCGGTCTCCAGGTGGCTGTATGGCTGCTGTGGAGAAAAGGAGCATGATAGGTCACTTTTTTTTATGGGAGGGGTGGAAGGATTGCTTTTCCCATTAGGTCCCTTTTTTTTTATTTTTTTTTTTATTTTTTTTTTAAGGTTGCTCTTGCCATTATGTCCACAGTAAAGTAAAAGGTAAAATAAGGAGAATGTGCCTATCAAGTTCTAGTATTGCAGGTAAATCTGATTCATGTGCCAATTTCCCCGTAATATGCAGAACAGTACACCATTTAGTACTGTACAGTAAGTCCTCATTTTAAGATGCCCTTGTTGATGGTGATGGTGTAAGGTGGGATGGGCTTACTCAGACACCCTCTTCCTCATCCATAGCCAGCTTGGTCTATAGATGGAATTATAGGTTCCAAAGAGAGTGAGAAAATGTCATACAGTCAGTTCTTCATCATGAACTGTCTTTTTTTTTTTTCATTGTATAGTATTTTGTTCTTGCTGAAAACTGACCTTTTTTTTTACATGTTCATTGCCAGCTCAGTCTTCAGGTGGTTCTATGGGTGCTGTAGAGAGGGGATGGGGGAGAGGATGTTTAGTACTGTACTTAATCCCTCACTAAAATTTGGAATTTTTCATGTCTGATGTGGAAATTAAATGGAGGGCAAGTCGACCACAACACCTTCCTCCTCGTCCATATACTGCATATATACACATACATACTCGTACCATATACTGTATATATACACATACATGCTCGTAAATCACCTTTCCTGCCATAACCCTTCTGATTGCCAGTGTGGGGTCAATGTGGGTTGCTCCACTAGCAATCCTCTCACCTGCCTTTCAGACTCCTGGTCAACCTCACTTTGGGACTTTGGTGAAAGTTTTGTCATTGCACTTGACATCTCAAAGGCTTTTGATCAAGTCTGGCATAAATCTTTAATTTCCAAACTGCCCTCTTTTGGTGTCTATCCTTTTATCTGTGCCTTCATCTCTGGCTTCCTTTCTGGTCATGTAAACGGCCACTGTTCTTCTCCTAGAGCTATCAATAGTGGTATTCCTCAGGGCTCTGTCCCATCACCAACACCCTTCTGTTCACCAGTGACCTAAGCTGTACACCTAACCCTATCCACTGGTAAGCATATGACCCCACCCTTCACCTCGCTGTCCACTTCTCAGTGTCCATCTCAGCAGTTACTTCAGTAAACAAGGGAGGAGGTTATGGTACACCTAATTTCTTACTTGGCTTATATTTCTGATTGAGGCAAAAGAAACCTTGTTGTTTTTAATACAGCGAGAACCAGTTCCTACACCTTTCGGCTTGCCAGAAACAAAATTTTCTACAGGAGTATCCTTTAATATTCATTAATATACAGTTCAGTCCTTCATCATCTTTCAGAATCCTTTGGATTCCATTCTCTCAGGATTTATCTTGGAAAGATCACGTTACAGTAAGACCTCACTATAACGGACTAATTGGGGCCCAAGCCAGTCCGAAAAATGCGAAATTCCGATAAAAGCGACATCCGGACTTACCCCTCCCTGCTAATCCGGACTTTTTCCGATATATCAGACATTAGTTTGGATTGCATCAGTGGTTTTCACCACCACTGCAGTATTGTACTGTGTTATACCTTCACTACATTAATCAAATGGTATAATAATACTGTACTGTGCACTGAAAAACATGTCTTTTACTTGTCTTATTGTGGTGAACATAGCTGAAGTGGTCAGGCAGTCCGGACTGCTTTTTGGCTTTATCGGACTTTTTCCGATATATAGGAGTTTAGTCCGGTAGCTCCTTGAGTCCGATAAAAGCGAATTCCGGTCTATTGAAGTCCATTATATCGAGGTTTTACTATGCTACTCTTGCAAAAACTGCTTCCAAGAGATTAGGTGTGCTAAGCTGACATCGTGCCTTCTTTACCCCCACACGCTGTTAATATTATACAGGGCTTTTATTTACCCCTGTCTAGAGTACAGCTCTCCTGTGGGGGAGGATGGGCTCCCTAAATATGAGTACAGCTCCTCTCAGCAGGTTGGAGTCAAAGACTTTTTGTCGCATCACCTGACTCTCTTCACCCTCACTACACAGCAGTGTTGAATCTTTATCTCCTTAGTGTCACCAGTTCAGCGGTCTCTGCACTTCTGAACTGTTTGGTTACAGCCTTACTTCATAACAGCAGGCACGTAGTATACCCGCCTGGCAGCACACTCCCACTCTTTTTCTGTCCAACTCTCATATTCATGAGTTAACTGATACTCCCAGTCATTTATGTATGCATGCAACAGGCCAACTCTGCAACTGTCTTTCTCTATCTGTTTTACCCTTTGCCTATGACCTCTAGTCTGTTAAATGCATTGTGTCCAGTCATCTCGGAAGGAACAGATCTTGAATTTAGTTTTTTTTTTTTCCATGAATGAAACTGCTTTGTGGGCTTTTATATTTTGGTTCACTTTTCTCTAAATTTAAAAAAAAAAAAATTATCTTTCTATCTCATCCTCGGTCTCCTCCCCCCTCCTCTCCAACCTCATCCACATTCACTTTTCTAGCCAGACTCCATCCTTTCCATATATATGGCCAAACCGTCTCAGTATTTCTCAACACATTCCATTACATCCACTGTTATGCTACGTATTTGTGGGCCAGTTTCTCGTCCCTCAATCACGCAGGCTACAGCAGGTCCCTATTCTAGACCGGGTCGGCAATTCTTAGGGAAAGGACTGGACACAAAAACAAGGCAGTAACTGTTACACACATGTATTACAAATATCTTTCCAGAAACAATAGTACATCAATTACCATACACCAGATGCTGGGTTTGCCGGGGATGGGTTAACACAAGATTTTACTTGTCTAGAAGTCTGTCTCTGTACCAGCTTAGGGAAATTATGGTAGTGTTCACCCAGCACTTATTGCACTTAGATTACACTTACAATTCAAGACACAGAAAAGCACTTGTTACAATTTCCCTTATTAGTATAGCACTGGATGGCACCAATACGCTGATACAATTTACGTTAACACCTGGTGTCGATAGACACTCACCTGGCCGACAGCCTACCTCAGTTGGAGTCTACCGCGCTACGATACACTGTGAGGGGAGACTGAGGTATTTCCATTTGTTACCGTGGTGTTTCACTTGCGTGCCTATACACTGGAGAGGGAGAAGTTACATGAACAAGGGAATGGCACGATTAATATGATATTGTTGTTCGGTTGGTCACTGTGGCGTTTCACTTGCGTGCCGGTACACTGGTGAGGGATAAGTTATAATGGACCAAGGGAGTGGCACGGTCTATATGATATTATTGTTCTGTTGGCCACTGGAGTGTATCATTCGCTGGGGGGGGGGTACACGGGACTCCACTCAGGGTATACGCTAGGCCAGGAGGACAAATGTGCTCGTCCAATATTACACTCTGGGTTCCTGGTCAATTTATCACTGTGACACCCTTTAAGTAATCACTAACGTACACGTACATCTAGGTTTAAGACAGCACACACTATTTAAGTCCATTTGATGCACTATCACTGAGGGGCTGTAGGTCGGTTCCTCCGTCTTGAGGAATGACAGAGTGGCATGCCCTGGTTGAGGCCCCACACGTAGACAGGAGACCAGGGGCTTGGCCCGAAGACAGCCAGGAGACGGGCATGACGTCGAGTCTGGTAGAGACTCGGAGTGGTCTCACCAACAGGTAAGTTGCGCCCTAGTGTTTGGGGCAACTCCTGGGGTGACTGGGGACCCAGGGCACAGGAACCTGGGGTGGCTGGACCGCGGCAATGGCTGGAGGGCGGCGGCGCCGTCAGGATCGCCGCACGGGAACCTCGGGCCAAAGGAGTGGTGGACTGGTCTGGTCGTTGGCTGCCACGTCTGCTAGGGCTCTGCCTCGGCTGCTGCTCACACGGTTGGAGTCGTAGGGAACCAAGACCTCGGGTGAGGCCTTGCCACGGTTCGGGGGACGGGTCCTCTCGGGCTACAGGATCTCCTGTGGAAGAGAAGCGGACAGTGGCCTGCTCAAACTCCGGCCTGACGTGACTAGTGGCCAACGTCATAACGACACTAGGAGACTGCAGCTTCCGTGCGGCTAATGGCCTGCTCTACCTCTGGCTGAACGTGACTAGAGGCCAACGTCGGGGTGGCACAGTGGGTTGTAACTCTAGTGCGGCTAGGAGCCTGTACCGTGGAGTGAAGAGGACTAGCAGCAGAGGGACGGACAATGGCCGATCCTACCTCATACCCAGCACAGGTTGTAGCCGATACTGCGGCGCTGCTCTGGGGGGAACAACTACAGGAAGCGGACAACTGTTGGCCTGTCCTGCCCGACCGACACGGCTTACGGCCTGTGTCGCAGCTCTGCAGCGGGGATGCAACTGGAGAACGAACTGAGGCTAGTTCTGTCCCGTACCCGGTACGACTGTCACCACGACTGTCACCAGTACCACGGTGTTGCGTGGAGTTGCTAACTCCAGCCCTTACCTGGCGAGTGAATTTTTTTTTGTTTTTTTAAAGATTCGCCACACTGGTGTGGCACGGGCTCGGGGTGGAGAGCCCGTCAGAGGGTGGCAGTAAGTAAACAAGGGGGCGTCCTCTGCATGGCGACAGAGGACGCTGGCGTGGGGGGGGCAGAGCCCATCCCCCCATAATAACAAGGGGGCGTCCTCTGCATGGCGACAGAGGGGGGGGGGCAGAGCCCATCCCCCGGACAAATATACACCAGTGCAGTGGCTGTGAAATTTTGGCCGTAGACTAGGCGCTGGCGACTGCTACCTTCCTGGGGCATCAGCTGGGAGTAAGAGGGGCGTCAGGGAGGGATACAGGTGCGCCGTTCCTGCCCTGAGCTGCTCGGTGTTAGCTGCGGACCCCTGGTAGTACTTGGGAGGTTGGGGGTGCTGGTGCTATTGGCTCCAGCCGTCACGTCGTCTGCAGCTCCTGTTTCCCATCCCTGTATTTCATTCACATCAACACCCTGGCCTGTACCCTGGGGGGAAGGGAGTCGCAAGGGTAGGATGACCCCCCGCCTGCCTAAAGGTTCACTTTATCACGGTCTTTTTTTTTTTTTTTTTTTTAAATATCAGTGCGAAAAGAGTCACTCCGTTGTTCAGACGTTTTGCGCTGCTTCTCAACATCGCTTATGCATACACCCAGGCCCCCATAGCAAGCATGCAACAGACCATTGACCAGCCGGCTGCTATGCAAGTCCAGATTCAGCAGAAAGCGACCCCTCCCCCTCCCTCGAAAAGTCTGACTACGATCCTGACACCACATCACTCCTTCACTTCCTCATGTGTCAGCCTGTCTCTCCATGTAACTCCACATTCTCTCAGATAACCCATTTCCACTGCTGTCTTGACTTGTGTCCCTCCAACAAGGTCCAAGCTTCACTTCCATACATTAGAGTTGGTATCATAGTATTCTCATGTAGGGACGTTTTTACCTTCATTCTCAGTTTCCTCTCCCAAATCACTGCTTAAGTACCCAGCAGCCTTCCTTCCCTGCTGCTGTACCCTTGCATGCGCTTCATCCTATTTCAGACTCGTGGTTGTGTGAAATTTATTGATCCTTAGTCATGAACTAGGAAGACTAGAAAGTTTAGTCCATTCATTTTAACTAGGCCGAGAATTTCGTCCTTTTGCAGCTTAACTCCCATAGTTCAGTACATGGCAGAGTTTTACAGTACTATGGTTCTGTATTCATAAACAGGACTTCTTTGAGACTAGCGTCATATTCTAGCGTTTTTCTCTCTCAGCATTTAAGATGGAGAGTTGACGGTTTTACACTTATGCTTGGCCATCAACCGAGCGGAGGGCCGTAGTAATGCTTCTCAACCCAACCAAGTATTTTAAATGGTTAGGTGAGGATGCCTACCATCCACTCACTTGCTGTAGTGCTATCTAGGGGCGTAGCCAGAGTTTTATATGTGGAGTGGCTAAATTATGGGCTGACACAAGAACTGCTGAGGAGACAATAGTGGCCAAGCATATTTCATAAAGGGCCACTGGTGTTACATTTCGGAGGCTTTCAACTGATCTAAATGGTTACTTATAGCCCAGGAAATCATGTGCTACGTTGGGTGGTAACCATATAACCAACTGGACACCTGGTGGTTTAGTGAATCAAGGCTATCTATTTCTACGTCTCTTATTCTTCGCTTTTTCGTCTTTCTTTACCTACCGTTGATGTTTGCGGCATAACGTTTCTCAGCACACGGGTGGGTGACACGGCCCCCGCCAGTCTGCTGCCCAGCCCGGATGCTGTGGAGGAGGAGGGAGAGCTACAAGAGCTGCAGGATCTAGCCGTGAGCAGGATGGTGGAGAGGAGGGAGACGGTGGTGAGGATGATGGTGCCGGAGAAATACCGTACTGGAAGAATAAATAAAATAAATACATAAATAAAATACATATATACATACATATATAAAGAAGTAAAGAATAAATACAATAAATAAATACATAAAATAAATACATACATACATAAATAAGTAAATGAAGTTGTGCCTATATTTTAACTTTTCGTTGTAGGAGGGTTCATAGTGTCTGTGCCTTAGCGATTTATTTTGTTTTGCACTTTATAAGCCTATTTTTTAAAAGACGAGGAGGAGGTGGAAGAAGAGGAGGAGGAGGAGAAAAAGAAGGAGGTAGAGAAGATGAAGAAGGAGGAGGAGGTAAAGATCAAGAACAAGAGGAAAGAGGAGGAGGAAGAGGCAATGGGTCGTATTCTAGGTAGCAATGGGATGGTTTGTAGTAAGCGATTTATCTGATTTGCTTCGTAGACCTCACGGAACTTATTTTGTTTTTATAATACTTTACTATGCCTTATTATCATCCACTCATTTGATGTAGTGCTGCCCATTTCTTCCTTCATAGCTGTCATTGTGTTTCTGGGTCTGCCTTCCTCTCTTCCTATTTCTCCCACTTTTCCTATCACATTGTTACCAGCCTTCTTTCCACTTCAGGTGGCTCTACACTGAGTGACAAGCCTAATGGTTTCCTGTAACCCAAGAAGCCATTTTGAACACTGGATAACCAAACAATGGGGTGACGTGCAGCCCACTACGGTGCCCTTGTTAACTGGGTGGAGAGACGTAAATGCGGCGTCCATCCAGTGACCAAACTTTCACGCTAATACCCGTGCCTCACTATGCGAGGCTTTGTTAGCCACATAGGAACATCGGTTCACTGCAGGGACGGTTACTGTCCTGAGGTTGATGGGTCTGCTACAGACAGACTCGCGAAGGCCAAAAAACAACAGCAATTCTTATTTCTCAACGACCTATAATGATAATAATAATTTTATAATAATAATAATAATAATAGCTATTATTATTATTATTATTATTATTATTATTATTATTATTATTATTA
>JAGKTI010040997.1:0-10316 GCA_018397915.1 Birgus latro
GAACAAGAACTTGGTAGACTAGTGCAGAGTTTTGCTGATGTCTGTGAGCGTCGTGCCTTGAGAATAAATTTATAAAAGTGTAAAGTGATGGTTATTAAGAGAGGTGACACTAATTGGTGAGAGAGTTCAAATACCTGGGTACAGTAATAGGAAAGAGAGGAAAATGTGCAAAAGAAGTGGAAAGTAGAGTGACACAAAGAAGGAAAGTGGCTGGTGCAATAAAGGCCTTGATAGGAAACAGAGCCTTGAGTGTTGCAGCTGCACGAGGCTTACATGAAGGAGTGTTAGTGCCAACTTTAACTTACGGATGTGAAACTATGGTGTGGCATTGCAAAGTCAAGAGTGAGAGCAGTGGAGATGGGACTGCCGAGGAATGTATGTGGAGTACAGAGAGAGAGTGGATAGGATACAAAATAATATGATTCGTGAAAGATGTGGGGTGAGTAGGGCTGTGGACTCCAGAATCGAAGAGAGTGAACTGAAATGGTATGATCATGTTGAGAGAATGGATAACAACAGAGTAGTGAAAAAGGTAAATCTGAGCGAATTTGAAGAAGGAAGGAGGCGAGATAGGCTAAGGAGAAGGTGGAGGGATATGGTGGATGAGTGTGTGAGGAAGAGAGGTCGGGAAGTCGGTGAGAATAGGGGACTGACAAGAGATCAAGCTGGCAGGATGAATACTGCGAGGAGATGCGTATGATCAGGGATTTGGCACCCCTTTTAATGTGACAGCGTTTGATTGTCTCTATCTGATACGTTTATGTGAAGCTACAGAACGTGATAAATGTTTTTGGCGTAACAGAATAGAACCAGGATTCCGGGGGCTTGAATGGTGAGTGAATGGAAGCGTGGCCCCACTGGATTAGACAAATTTGGGTTGTGTGGACGTTGCTACTCCTCACCCTACCCTAGGTTGTGAAGGGAGGTCCGGATGATGATGATGAATAATTAATGTAAACAGTGAGAAAATATGTCCTAGAACTGATCCTTGAGGAAGTCTGCCATTTGCTTCTAGCAAGTCTGATGATTCGCCATCGAACACAACACACTGCCTGTAATTCGTTGGTCAGTCACCACTCTATGAACAATTTTTGTTAGACATGCCATGGATATTTATTTTTTCTAGTAGTCTAAGATGGGAGTCCTTAACAAAGTATTTCTAGGAATCCAGGTAGATGACATCCGATTGTATTTTTGCGTCCCAGTTATCGCATATGTTTTTTAAAATTCACTCAGATTTGTAAGGCATGATCTATTTTTACGAAACCGTTGCTGATTATTTGCTGTATGATCATGCTTCTTAAAGTATAAGGTAATTTTATCTCAACAAATATTCAAAATTTTGCTTAGTACTAATGTCAAGCTAATTGGGCTGTAATCTGTGACGCGTTTTTTATTCCCTTTTTTAATGACAGTCGATATATTACCCTGCTTACGTTTATAAGGTCTCCATTCAGTTAATGGTTTATTGAATATTTTAGTTTCAGGAGAGGCTAATTATATATTTTTGTTACACCTTACATAATGAAAATATATCTTAGGGTTTGTCTTTGCTTCACAAAAAATTTTTGCTCCTAGACTCGTTTAGTTTTTCTGATGAGTTTCGTACATTGCCACTGTTGTATCATATCGTTTATGAAGGTTCCAGCATGAGTGTATGCATCTGCCTTCGTCACCTAATGGCGGCTATCCATGCTGCTCATCTCAGGCAATCTCCCTATTCAATCCCTTGACCACTGTAATATAAAATATTCTGTACTTTCATAGTGTTTTCCTTTACGTTTATATTTGTTATATGCTGTTTTCTTGCGTCTGATTCGTTAATACGCCTCGAAACCTAGCCTGGTTAAATGTGTTTATTTCTTCAGGTAATTCCCCGTATATATTTGCTTTCCATAGACTTCAATTGACTGATGAATATTTCTTACTTTTCTTCGACGTTATCAACCTGCAGTAACTTAATCCAGTTGGTGTTAGCAATATCGTTTCTCGTGCTATCGAAATAAGCTTTTTGACAGTTAGGAACTAAAAGTTCCTAAACTTGGAGGCACCCGGAAACATGGAAGGCGAGGTGGGGTACGAGTATAGTGTAGGAGACAAGGTTCCAGGGTGCCTCTCCCGCTGGTTGTCTGTGGTAACGTCTGGAGCTTAAGAAGCAAGATCGACGAAACTTATGGACTTGCCAGATGGAACTATGCATACCGAGAATCGTCGTTGATACGCTTAACTGAGAAATGGCTCCAACAGGATAAAGATCCAAACTCTGCTTTTACCCAAGATGGATATACCTTGAAACGTGGAGACTGGACTACAGGCTCTGGCGATGGAGTCTGTGCATGTCAACTTCATGTTGTGCAGAGTCAACAGTATGTGAACAGTTTTGTGGAGAAAATATTGAATATGTGACATTGTTACTGAGGCCTCTCTACATGTCTCGTTAGTTTACGAAAGTTTTTGCCACGACTCAGTATATTCCACTAAGTGTTTATATGCTGCTGTGTGCAAAATAGAAAATAATGATGCTGCCAGAATATAACAGGTGATTTGAATAACTGCATTTTCCATGAGTGTATTTATCTATCTATATACCTAGGCTGCTTCCCCCAAGAAAAGGGAGGTAGCCGAGACAGGTCAACACACTACCAATTTACTCATCCACTCATACACATTCATTCGCATCTTAGCCCTAAAGGGGAGAAGGGACAGATCCTCACCGCACCACACCTCACGAGGGTCAACTACGCAGTGCAGTCAGTGACATCCGCAGCAGGGCGCGACAGCAAAGCTGGTCTACCCCTGCCGCATCATAATGGATCCAGCCCCTTACCCGCACCTGACCTGATCAGCTGATCAGACAAAATGCAGGAGAACATCCCCGCAGGGCTGCGTCATCATTTATTCATTCACAATTTCCCTCCATTCATTTCTATCACGCACAGCCACTCATCCTTGCTCAATAGACAACCCTCTCGCATCCAACGCTCTCTTCACACTGTCCATCCATCTTATTCGTGGTCTTCCTCTCAGCCTTACACCTCTCACATCAGATCTAGTTATCTTTTTCACCAATCGCTCATTATCCATTCTCTCCATATGCCCAAACCATCGCAACACCCTCTGTTCAACTCGATCAGCCATCTCCCGAACAATTCCAGTTCTCCTTCGCACTTCATCATTTCTCACTCGATCCATACGCGTCACTTCACACATACTCCTCAGACACCTCATCTCCATTACATTCAAACTTTCCCTCTCTGCTACACCCATATTCCATGTTTCAGCCCCATATAATGCAGTCGGTACCACAACACCCTCATACAGTCTTCTCTTTACATCCTTTCTGAGTGAACGACATCTAAACACTTTTTTCATTCCTCCCAGCACCTTTCCAACTTCATTCATTCTAAACTTCACTTATGCATCTATTCTTCCATCCACAGCAACATGTGACCCTAAATACTTAAAACACTCAACCTCCTCAAGCAACTCACCATTCAAAACTATATTCATCCTCCTACCCTCTACCAACCTCGTACACTTCATCACTTTACTCTTATTTTCATTTATTTTCAGTTTCCTCCTCTCACACACCCTTCCAAACTCCTCTACCAACTGTATCAATCTCTCCTCTGAATCAGCCACCAGTGCAGTATCATCCGCAAACAGCAGCTGCTTCAGATTCCACTCTCTACCATCATTCACCAGACTCAGTTCTCCACCTAACACTCTTGCATTCACCTCCCTTACAACACCATCCATATAAATATTAAAAAACAAGGCGACATCACACATCCCTGCCGCAGCCCCACTCTCACGGGAAACCAATCACTCACAGTATTTCCCACTCTTACACACGCTCTACTATTTACATAAAAACTTTTCACTCCTTTAGTAACCTGCCATCAAGCCCATTCAATCTTAAAACATTCCACAAAGCCTCCCTATCAATTCTATCATATGCTTTCTCTAAATCCATGAATGCCCAAAACACATCCTTACCTTTCGCTAAATACTTTTCACACACCTGTCTCACAGCAAACACCTGATCCACACATCCCCTCCCTCTCCTAAAGCCACACTGCTCATCACCAATCACTCCCTCTGTACCCTCTTTAACTCTCTTAATTAACACTCTCCCATACACCTTACCTACAACACTCAACAGACTTATACCTCTAAAGCTAGTACATTCATACTTATCACCCTTACCTTTATACAATGGAACCACACAAGCACTTGCCCAGTCAACTGGCACCATACCTTGCACAAAGCACACATTCAACAATCTTACTAACCAGTCAACAATAGTCGCTCCACCACATTTCAGGCATTCTTCAGCACACCCATCCATACCTGCAGCTTTCCCTGTTTTCATCTGCTTTACTGCCTCTTGTACTTCCTCCATCGTGATCAAAGATTCATTCAACTCTCCCAACACATCTGTTCCTTTCACACTTCCATCTGCCACAATCTCAACCTCCCTTTCCTCCTCTACATTTAACAATCCTTCAAAGTACTCCGCCCATCTCTTCCTTACTGCATCCATCTCAATTTACATCCTTCCATCCTCTGCTTTTACTTGCTCCTCCTTCCCTTTCGCACCCTTTTCACCCCCTTCCAAAACATTTTCTTATTCTCTTGAAAATTCTCAGTCATCCGCCTACCCCACCTTTCATCTTCTTCCACTTTAGCATCACGCACAACCCTTCTCGTCCTATTCCTCTTTTCCTTATACCTCTCATATGACACCTCATCCTTCCTCTGCAACCACACTTCATATGCACGTCTCTTCTCATCCACAGCCATACTTACTTCCTCGCACCACCATTCACTTCCCTTTCTTACACCAGCACCCACTCGTCTCACACCACAGACCTCTTCCGCATGCCCCACCACAGCACTCTTAAACAACTGCCATTCCTCCTCCACACTGCCGCTCTCCTGACCTTTCACTGCGTTCCACTGATCTCAATTTCTCCTGATACTCTATCATTTTCTCTCTTTTATCTAACTCACTCACAAAACCTCCCTGCCACACCTAACTCTCCTAGCCCTCACCCATCTCTTACCTACTCTCAACTTTCCCTCCACCAGGTAGTGGTCCGGTTATACCTCCACCCTCCCCTCTCAAAACTCTCACATCCAACAATCTTCCTATTATATTCCTAGAAACAACCACATAGTCCATCAATGCTCTGTCAACAACCCTTCCACCCTCGTGTCTCACCCATGTATACTTATAAATATCTTTCTTCTCAAACAAGGTATTCCCAATCACCATCCAAGTAAGGATGATAAATTGTTAGATCCATTTTTCTGTAATGTAAAACAGTTAGGTAGCCAAAAGGTTAAAACTATTTGGCATTCTGACCCCGACATGCGTCTTCTCACTCCTATTAATAAACAACTAACGACATTGTACTGAGCTGTGTAAAGAACCATTAACGCCTGTTCTGTGTAAAAATTGTGAACAGTCACTTAATAATGACTAATACCAACATTATGGAAAAAATAGCCAGCATTAATCACATTGTCTAAGAAATCCCTTCTCGCTTGTAAAAATGATATTCGTCCGATAGCCCTAACTTCCATCACGATGAAATAAATGTCTATAGATTTTGAAAAAGGTACAATGTGAGCAGGTTCAGCACTTTCAATGACTGGTTTCAGTTTGCCTATGCTCGCAGTCGGTGTGTAGACGATGGAACTTGTCTTTTATAGATTCTGTGCTTAAAATATGGACATACCCAACAATTTCGATTTTAAACATTTTGTGAAGATTCTCTTTGGAGATTTCTCAAGTGCCTTCAGCTCCATCTAGTCTCATTTAATCATGCAAAAAATTGCAAAACATGAACGTATATGCCAACCTGATTTTATGAATGTTATTTTCTCATGGGCAGACCTCAGTATGTAAAACTTCTTTATGCAAAATCCAGTGTCACAATTGCAAACACAAGAGCTTTACAAAGATGTGCGTTGTCATCACTGCATTTTAAACATGGTAAAGGCTATCTCATGGGTTGCACTGCGTAGTTTGTTGGTCCTCCGCCAGGGCGGCGCTGGTGCAAGTGGCAGCCATGTTGAAACACCGCGCCTGGCACCCGCACCCTTTAAAATAAGCCAGTGAGTCTGGAAGATAGAGTGCCATGGTCCTCTGTGCAGCTTATGGATGCCAAATGAGCACAGGAATTCATCGAAGAGACATAGCATTACATTTAACAGGGAAGAACTATATCTTGTTGCTAATTCTATATAATTACTGATAAACACAATACACTTCGTGGAACATGCAGGATACATTCGTGCAACATGCAGGATATTCGCATTGCATAAAAAAAATCCAAGGTGCGAAAAATATGTGTTCAAAGACAAGAGAGAGAGAGAGAGAGAGAGAGAGTTGTAATGCAGAGGCCAGTGCTTCGATGTCACTTTTATTGACAAGAAAGAGATGACCTCCTCAGTGCAAGTGTGTGTAGTTAATATCTGTCATGAAACAGAAATGCTTTCAAATTCTGCAAAAAAACAAATGGTAATTCTTAAACATTAGCCAATGCCGCTAGTTATTTCCACAGCTGTGTTACACAACATCTCACACAGTATTACTATACCGAGAATATTTGATTATCTAAACACCCATATGTTGACGCCTCCACTGAGGCAAATCGTGATCACAAATTAATAAAACTGGTATGACAGTGCTACATTCCATATGCACAGAGGAAGCCATTGGTACTAAAGTAAGAGAACAGCTGGCTTAGTTTATTGTATTTAAAATTCAATAGGAAAAAATTATGAAATTATGTTTATGTATGTAAAGATATGTGTCGATAGTACTGTTATAGGTAACAGATAATGACACCTTTTTTGCGGTGAATAACGTGCTTATAATGTATACTGTATGATGGAGAAATATACATTATTTTCATATATGTACTCTTTCCATTGAGCTCAGTTTTATCTTTGGAAATCATAATTAAACAGGCATTGGATTAAGGAGGTCATACAGAAAAAAAAAAAATGGGTATGTTCTGCATTGAAGCAACCTATGATGTTTTATTCATACTCTTGGCTTGAAGTATCCAATTCGTGAAGCAAGGCAGCAAAAATAATAATCTATATATATATATTTTTGTATTATGATACATATGTGTACATAGCAGCAACTCTGAGACAGAGAGAGCAAGCCAAGAACAGTGTTCCAGTTGCAGTGCTATGGTGGAGGCAACTAGTGCGGATGTTTCAATATGGCGACCCTAAGTCACACGCTCACTGCGGTGAATGCCCCTCCATGTTAAAAAGCTCAGTGGTTGTCTCCATATTATTCACCCTATACACCAATGATACCGCTGCCGGACAAATAAATGTCAACATTTCAAGTATGCAGATAACATTGCCTTTTTCAGTAAGTGTATCAGTTTTGATGTCTCATTCCAACGAGAGGTGGAGAAATTTTACCATGTGGTGCACTAATTATCTTCAGCTTAATGTTAAGAAAAAAGAAATCATGGTAGACTTCAGTATGTCATCAGTCGTTCAGCCACCTTTGTAAATAATGGAGAACCTGTAGAATCTGTTAAGAAATAATTATTTAGGTATAATTATAACAGAAAATTTCTGTTTTAATGAGAATACTGACGCAGCTCATGAATGTTCTTTGCAAGAAAGCTAAGCAAACTTAGAACTGACACAAAAATTATGGACAAATTCAGTGCGGCAGTAATAGTGCCAATAATCTTTTTTGTCACATGTTGGTATGGAAATCGTAATTCAGATTTTAAAAACAAATTAACAAAAGTAATCAAGAACTGAGAACAACTAGGAGTTCAAAGCACCACTCAATAGCTGAAAATTTACAAAAAGCGTACCAGCCACAGTTTTAAACTAGTGCAAAATGGCCCGTCACATCCACAGAACAATAGTTACCAACTGTCAACTTCTGGAAAAAGACAATGAGTAGCAAAATGAAGAACATCAAGGTAGCCACTGTTTTTTGTACCATCCAGCACCAAAATTTTAAATGATATATGAATTTATGTTTAAAATAAGCTGATCCTGAGCCCCTACGAGTTGGAACTCAGTTATTTCTTTGGTTGCCTAGATGTAGTGTAATTCCTGTATGCATAGGTTAAATGTAAGACTGTGATAACTAGGTATGTATGCGTACCGCTGTATGACTATGTGAAAAATGAACAAAACATTTTCAGGTACTTTACATGACCAATAAAGTATTTTGATTTTATTCGAAATTCTACAAGTTCTAACAACCTCCTATCTATCTGCACACAAATTTTTCCACTTGATTTTAGGAAAAAGGTTGTACTCTAAAAGAACGTCTCCTTGATTTCTGTGACTGATTTAATTTCGTCGTACACTAATCGTTTTCCTCATCGAGTTTGGGCGGTTCACCGAAAAGAATGGGTTTATTACTTTCCATGAAATATTCGACATACAAACTGTTTGTTTTAAGCTATGTGGTTTTTTTTAATATATTTTAGAACTCCCCTGCTGGTTTTATGTAGTTGTGATTTTTAAAACATTTTAGTCTTGTAGTGATACTTCTCCAATAAAGGCGGATTCGCACCGGATGATATGCGAGCTATGCAACTACTCTAGCCACGTGGCTGTGAAATAGCTTGTGTTATTTTCAACATGATTGTCTAGACCGGATGCGATACTATGAAAGCGATGCTTGCGATATCGCGTGCATAGCTCTGAAGATCGCTCCTCCAGCGACTTTCCTTGCCATAGCTTACATCGCGCATGCACACCATTATAGTGGCCTTGCCGACGCCAGCCCAGCTCTCCACGACAGTCTCATGCCACTCAGTCTGCCTGCCCTTCGGACGAATACAGTATCTTGTCTCTTGATGTCTTGTTCAGTCATTGATAAAACCTCACTGAAATGAGTTGGGGATAGTCTAAAATACTGTTTAAATTTCTCCGCATGGCCTGAAAGCTCTTGAAATATATGATGGAATTTCCCAGACTTTTGTCTTTTCACATTAGTCTCGTGTTCCCATTTTCTTTTTATAGAAAGGGCCAAAGTAAGCAATAATAGCTCCTCCTCCTCCTCCTCTTCACAGAACCACTTCGTACTCTCCTCCAAAGCTGCAGCAAGCCAACTGTCAAAAAACATCTGACCGTGACCAGTTTCTCTGGTAACGTCTGCGACGTAGCTGGGAGGCATGGCTTCCAGTGTAAACATATAGCAAGCATCGCTAGCGTGCGTCCATAGCATGGCTCGCATAGCATCCGGTGTGAATCCACCTTAAGGGGCTTATCACGAGAATTTAACATAAGTCTGTACCCATAATTATGCCAGTATTTTTGGTAGTAGACAAAATAACAAATTAATCTCCCTTTGAAATAAATCTTCTCGCATTCATATCATATGCATAATATATATTATATGGCTGGATTTAGTACAATTGTAAGACACAAAAATTTGCTTCGTTTAATCGTTTAAATCCTCAGTAGAGATGGCAACACTCATACGAACCACTGATGTGACTGTGCTTTCTGTACCTAAGGCGAGGTCATATCTACCTGACACGCCTAGTGATGTGACCTCACCTCACATACCCTAAAGCCATTAGACTCAGGGATTGCATTGTTAACAAATACGCCATTAACTGTCCTTCTTTCCATCTGTCTATTGTTATCTAGAGCAGAGAGAGAGAGAACAGGCCAAAGTATTTCAGAGAAAAAGACATTTTACCAGAGAGGGAGAGGGAGAGGGGGGGTAGGAATAGGGCAAAGTGGTTCAGACAGAAGGCATCTTTTGAAAGTGTGTTAAAAATGGATGCATTACCTTATACTTCCTGGATAGATTATTGCTTTTAACCATACTTCCAAGGCTGAAGAGAATCACACCTGCCTCTCCAGCGCCTGCCATGAACTCCTCCAGATCCTGCACCAACACAAACACACCTCACAGTTACTAACATATATTTTGCTTTATACTCTCAAGGCCATATTATTAAAGCTGAAAATGTAAAGGTGTTGAGAACCTCCAGTTTTTGGGATAATTTCCGATAGTTGACATGGCAAGAGAATATGTCTTACCTCTCAGTATCGTTGCCTCGTCCAATCTGTAATGTGAGATGAAGTCTCATCACATCTAACAGTAATCATAGGTATTACATAATTGACTTTATAAAGGGGGTTTCTGTACACCTTTACGCTTTCAATTTTAAGGACACGGCAACCAGACCTCAACATCAAAATCACAAAAATACCCACAATCATTCGATTGACAAACTATAAATATTTTAAACTGGATGACGAATTATATGATTTCTTCTTGCGACTAC